>JASDQU010374512.1:54268-92298 GCA_032191745.1 Picea mariana | reverse complement strand
AATGAATTTTAGATTTAGCGTTAATTTTTATGGCTTGTCTTAAGTCAAAGGTTATGAAAGTGAAACTAGTGATGTTTGAAAAGACGAAAGAAAAATAAACAAAAAGATGGAAACAAAAACCTTTCCTTCACTTAACTCTTAAACAACTTTTCAATCTTAAAAAATTTTCTAGGATCTTTGAAAAACAAACTCAAAGCATGATTTCACTCGACTATGAACTACTTATGATCTAAGTAAACTGTCAAGAACTTATGAAAGAAAATACTTTTCCCTAGTTACTAATGCAAAACAACACTTTTTAACCAATCAAAGAAATAAAAGATTTTTTTTTTTTTTATTTGAATGCTCACAAAGCAAAAAGGGAAAAATACTGACAAGTCAAAACCAAGAAAACTTTCTGGCCTAAGTGCAGATCGCAAAGAGTCACTTTTAAAAAATCACACACCAGCAAATTAAAATTGGACTCTCACACTTGTCTAAAAACCCTATAACAGAAAAATTTTGAGGAAAACTTCTAAATGAAAAAAGAAAGTTATTTTTGTGATCAAACCTAAGACACTGCCCTCTATGACAGAGACCCAAACCTGAGAGATATAATTATTGTCAAAAGAAAGGATGACTTCCTTACCTTCAACAAAAATTCTCTCCATAAGCACACTACTAACAGTACCACAACAAGCATGTGCATGTGAGATGTGTAAAGTCAGAGAGCATGTACACACGTTTTGGCCTTATACAGGCCGCGTGTATATCTGAAACTCTGAAAAAAAATAAAAATTCAAGCAAGCCAGCCCAAGTAGAGACTCTTGGTACTGAGAACCAGAATCTCTTGAATACTCAGACACTTAATTTAATATGCAATTGGGTATAGTTTCTTTACTATGATTCTCCTCTTCCAAATGGGACCCCTAACCCTTCTTTTATAGGCTAGAAGAAGCTAGGTATTTAGACGAACACTCAGACATGCATGGCCATAAGGTTCAGTTAACTCACCCAAAGTTGTGTGTTCCATCGACAACATTCCTTTTTTCGTGCTTTTGTAGGTACACGTGGGCTATTTTGGGTCAGCGAGCGTGTACGCGCATGCATTAATAGAGAAGGGCATGTGGGCCTTTATAAAAAGTGTTTTTAAGAAGATTTTTTCAGCAGTTCTTTGGCAAAGAAGGAATCTGAGATGGCCCAATGCCAGGTAAGCATGTCTGGTGAAAATTAGGGTTATAACATTTGTCCAAAGTAGTCTTTCATTTTCGAGAAAGTCAGCTGATGTGCTAACCTGTCAGTCTATCTCTTATAGTTGTTCTATTACTTCCTACTTCCTTTGCTCCTTCACTATTGGTGGAGTAGTGGGTGTGAGCTACTCTCTGAGACTCTCAATCTCCTTTTGATATTGATGGATTTCTCATGCAATATGATCAATATTTTCTACTGATGTCACTCCATCCATCTCTGTGGTCTTTGAAATATTCTTGTATGTACCTGTGATGTTTTTCTCCAATCTAAGCTTGCGCTCCCTTGCCTCTTGGGTCTCAAACTTAGCCTATTCATAGACTATTTCCAGTGTGTCTCGCTTCTTTGTTTCTTGCTACAATTCAGCTAAGTCTTTGTGTGCATGAGACTGTACCTCGTGGTTTACACTGACCTACAACTTTTGTAGAGCCTTGGATGGCATCTGCATCAATACCAATTGGATCTGGCTTAAGTTCTTCAAGGGTGTCTTCCCCATGATCCCGTCCATGCGCAACATACTAGGTGTGATGTGGAATGTTTCGTTCAGCTGCAATATTGTATGAACTAGATGTTGTTCCTCTTCTTCCACTCTTTCCTATATATGTGGTGTTGATGGCTCTATTCCCCTACTCTTTGTTTTCTGTGCTTCCCCAATTTGTTTGAGGAACTACCACATATCTTCTAGCTCCTCTTGAATCCTATCCCTGTGGTGTGCAACATTGTCAAAGTCCTCGGTTAGACAATCTTGGACCACTTGAGCTATCATTTCTCCATCGTCGTTTGTGATTGTATACTCTGGTGGTGTTCTTTGTGCCTTTGTTTTCTTGCATGCTTCTCCTATCTACGTGATTGTCCTCTTATTCCCACCTAGTTCCTGTGAATTGGGACTTGTTATGGTCCCCTACATTACCTCATAATGCTTTGGCTGCACTTGAGCTGACTGTGTAGTTTTCTTTTTCCCCTTCTGGGTTCCTGTCTTAGTTGTGCCTTCATCTTTATATTTTGGCTTTGTCTAGACCGTCCTCTATTTCTTGGGCACTTTTACTTATGGAGTTTGTGTTTCTCCCTGCCCTACCTCTTCTTTTGTTGTGTTTTCCGGCACGTCTTGGGTAAGAACTATAATCTTCCATTCGTATTCCCAGTATTTGATCACCATGTTGATGTCACCCTCTGTGATACAGTAGCACATTTGTGGCCACTTTTTATCGGGATCCTTCTGTGCCTGTATATACATTATATGTCATGTGGCCTTGAATTTGGCGATGTCCCTATACCGCACGATAGCCTGTGGTGTGATCCTCCACATGTTGGAGATGCCTTCCTTCAGGTCGTGTAGGTATCCTTCAAATATGGACCCATTCATCCTTTTATTCTTAGCATCTGACATGGCTTTCAACAGTAAGTATATCGCTCCCTAGTTCGGCTTGGGTCTGGTACAAAAATATACATACCTTGTTTCTCTCCATCCCATGAAGGGTATTAACATGATTAGCCATGAACAATGAAACTATGTTCCTAGGTCCTATGCATCCTTGTAGTCATCTAGAAACAAGTTCAAGAAATATAGTTCCCAACTCACTGTGGTTCCCTCGATGCACTGAGCTGCAGCTGTGATAACCCCAGCCGAAACTTCCTCCCTGCAACATTTTCTCAACAAATTACAGGCTAATATTTTTGCGCCCATTTGTGTTGTGACATCATTAATCCTCTTGATAATGATTCCTCTTGTCCCCCTATCGGTGCCATAATTCTTCTTCATTTCTTCTGTTAGGGATTTCTCCTTGGTTTTGTCATTTAGAAACTACACTAGATCCATGCCCCGAGATGGCAATCCTATTATGTTTGCAATAACCTCTACATCTATTGAGACAGTTTTTTCCAACCAGATGTCTCCCATGTGTGAGTGCTAACAACATTTTGATGCACTCACCTGCATACTAACCTCTGCCAAAATGTGATAGATCCAATAGACTTAAAACTCATGTTTTCTCCAACCCTGTTTCCCAACAAAGTGGTTGATCAATCGGTTCCCCAACCAAATTTATGTCCATTGTATCCATGCACACTCTCTTTGCAAATCCCGGAAACTTTTGTACATCTTCTATATCGTGGTCTGAGTATTTTAGCTTGTCAATATGACCCAACAAGTATGATCCCACTTGTATCCCATCTGGTATATGTGGTAGGACAATGGATGCAATGGGTTGTTTGTGAGGTGACCTAGGTACCTGTTGCTTGTCTTTCGTTGGTGGTGGTGGCTAGATCAAAGTTAGGTACCTATTGCTTGTCTTTCGTTGGTGGTGGTGGCTTCGAGTTGTGTTTCAGAGTACCATTCTGGCCAACCTATGACATCCTCGATTGTTCCTTCTGATGGGTGGTCTGATATGGTTGTTTGAGACTCGTATGGCTCAATTGTTTCTTACTGATTCATCATCATTGCATTGGCTTTTAGAGATGCTTTGGTGTTTTTTGGTTGCACCTCCTTCATGGTTTCTGCATCCTGGGTCTAGTGCTCCTGTAATTATGTCGATTTATCTATGATTGTGCACTTCAGTGCTGGATGTTGGGTTTCTTATACTATAGGTGGAGGTTTCACTGGTGTTGTGTCTAGAGATGGGATTTCATTGACATTGACGACCTCCAACAAATGTTGTTCACTTTCTTCGAACTGTACCCATGACCTTGTTTTAACTCTGGTTGGCCTGGCACTCTAGCTTGCTTCTTCTTTCTTAGGTGGTGGCATGGCGGTGACTATTGAATGTTTGTTGAGTTTGGATGGTATATGTGACCTCTATGGACTCGGATCGGTTCTTATTAACCTCTATCGCTCTCTGTCTACTCTCCTTTCACAAATGGACTTTTTGTTCCCGTGTCTATGTGTTGTATGGGCTTCCCATGAAGCCTGTTGAGGACGCCTCCTTAATTGTGGGTTCAATGCACCTCCAATTTTTTCGTAATTTCCATTACTCTTCCTTTCCATCTCCAGTTGGCATAATTAATGTGGCATCCCATTGGTCCTTTCTATCCTTTAATTCCTCCTGACTAGGTCTTTTTGTACTACTTTTTTCATCTTTTCGTTTCCCACTTGTTTCCTTTATACGTGGCCATTGTCCTTCTCCTTGCCGAGTTTGTATTCCTAAGTATTCATTTGTTTCTTCTTTCAATGCACTTTGCCTCTATTGGTTTGTTTATCATTTTTTGTTTACTGCCTTGTGGGTGGTCGATTGTCCTTGTACAGCTTCAGTCGTCTCCAATTGATAATCCCTCATAGTTTTGTGCCTGATAAGTCTCTCAACTATACAGCTCCTACATTTGTGAAATATTTTACTTGGTATGGTCCTAGCCAATGCATTCTGATATTTCCTAGGTGATGAAACAATTTACTTTCATACATCAATACTAAATCACCTTCCTTGAAATTTTTCTTCTTGATGTGTCTATCGTGCCAAGATTTCTCCCTTGATTTTTGAACTTGTTGGTGAAATCCTGCTAAGATCCGATCTTCCTCCATGGTCATTAGCTAGTTTAGTCATTCTTATACTGTGCCTCCTTCTGTCATATGTGTAATTGTTGCTACGTGCAAACTTGGTACTAAGAATTCTAATGGCACTACTGCTTCTTGGCCAAAGACTAGTTTAAATGGCATGTGCCCTGTCAACTTTTTGCACGTAGTCCTGTAAACCCATAATACTACTAGTACTTTGAGATCCCAGTCATCACTATTGACGTTACAGATATTTATCAGCGCATTCTCCATAATTTTGTTAAATTCTTCCACTATTCCATTTGTCTGTGCGTGATATGGTGTGCTCTTTTGATGATGGACTTCAAACTCTTCAGTCATAGTTTTGATGGTTTTTTTTATGAAGTGTGTTCCTTGGTCGCTCATCAAAACTCTTGGGCATCCAAATCGAGTGATTACTTGTTCAAACAAAACATGTTTTGTTGTTTCTGCACTACAATCTTTCACTGGTGCGGCTTCCACCCATCTTGTTAGGTACTCCATCGCGGTGATGATGTACCTAGCTCTTGTTATTTTTGTTGGTGGGTTGATTGGTCCCACAAAGTCTATTGCCCACTTAACGACCACCTGCAATGTTACTTTTCCTCATAATGGAATCTCGTCTGTTCTGTTGGGTTTATCGACCCTTTGAAAGACATCACATTTCTAACAGTACTCCTTCGAGTCTCGATGAATGGTCGGCAACCATAGTTCTATGAGCAATACCTTTTGTGCGGTATATTTACCTGCATAATGTCCTCCTTCGATCCCATCATGGGATTCTTCTAACACTCTTGGCCTTTCATGTTCTAACACATATTTGCGCAAGATATTGTGTGTGCCCATTTTGTATAAGTGCCCTACAATCAGTTGATAGTCAGCGATGCGGACTACCAGTTTTTTCTTCTGTGTGGTGTTATATTCTTGCGGAGCAGTACCTGTTCTCAAGTACTAAATGATATTCGTGAAGTATTCATCAACAATTTGAACCAAGAATAATTGTGCATCTAGAAAGTTGTATTCTAAATTCATATGTTCTTCTCCATTTGTGACTCTTGATAGGTGGTCAGGTCCTACATTTAGTTTTCCTATCTTGACTATTACTTCAAAGTCAAATTCTTGAAATAGTAGTAACCAGCGACAAATTCTCCCCCCCAACATTGGCTTGTTGACTAGGTATTTTAGGGCTGAGTGAAATGTGAACATCTTAAGGTGTTTTCCCAATAAATAATGTCTTAATTTATGTAGTGTGTGGACCATAGCTAGGCCTTATCTCTTTGTAGTGTTATAGTTCTTCTATGATTCTGATAACTTTCTGCTCACAAATTTTATCGAGTGATCCAAGTATCTCACTCATGGATGCACCAAGATAGCTCCAAGTGCTATGGTTGATGCGTCTACATGGACATGGAATGTCTTCTCCCAGTATAGAAATACTAGTATAGGTGCGGTGACCATCTTTCCATTCAGGGTGTCCAGACCATGTTGAAACTTGTCATTCCATTGAAACTTTGTATCCTTTCTTAACAGCTTTTCCATTGGTGCAGTAATCTGTGCATACCCTTTGATAAACTTCCTGTAGTATCCTGTGTGTCCCAATGTTTCTCTCAAATGACGGACTGGTTTTGGTGCTGATAAGTTAACAATTACTGCAATCTTTGTAGGATCTACGAGTAAACCTTGTTTGCATACTATATGGCCCAATAGTGTCCCAAACGGTGTTTAGAATATGAATTTCTTTATGTTCAGTGATATCTAGCACTGTGTGCATCTTTCTAACATTAGTCGTAAGACTTCTGCATGGTCTTTCAACAAACTGTAGATTTTCCAATCATCCAGGTATACTTCGAGAAACTGGTGGATGAAATCCTTAAATGCGACAATGACTTCTTTGGAAAATATTGCTGGTGTATTCTTAAGTACAAACAGCATTACTGTGTACTGATAAGATCACCATTATGTCACAAACATGGTCTTGTATCTATCTTCTTGTGCTATCTTAATCTGATGGTAGCCTAAGAATCCATCAACAAATGAGTAAGCTTCATGTCCACCTATGTTCTCTAACACTTCATTTGTGAAAGGTGTAGGGAATGGGTCATGTAGGCATGGATCGTTCAAATTCCTCAATTTGATTCATATCTTGATCCCTCCTTGTTTCTTGTCCTGCACTACCATTGGGCTTATCCATTCTAATTCTTTGACCAGTTCTATGATTTCGACTTCTAGCATCCTGTCGATCTCAGCGTTGAATTTATGCTTATATATTGGATTCAGTCTATATCGTCAATGTCTAATAGATATCACTTTAGGTATGAGTGGTATCTTCATTTCTCCTAGATATCCCGCTATACCCTTCATCTCTGTAAAAGTTGTGGGAAACATGTCGATGTACTCATGCAATAACTCTATTATGATTTCTACTATTTTCTCATCCCAATAATCTTCGATGCTATCCATCTTGGGATTCTCAACTGTCCCAATATTGAATTTATTCACTTTAATTGGCATGGCAATAACTTCTTATTCTATAGGTGGTCCCTCCACTTCTCTTTCACCTTCTTCCTCTTCGATCTAAATATCGCACAAATCGTCTTCTCTGGTGCTTCCTCTTGCACATGGTAACATGACAATAGTTCCTTAACTGTCTGTTTGTTCTATTGTTGTTCTTTTGTGATAAGTTTTGCTTCTGGTTCTTTGATGAATATCACTCCTCTTATTTGTTTAAGAGTGGCATCTATGTTGGGGTTCTTATGCTCGAATGAGAAAGTCGCTGTAAAATTATGTTGCAATGTCGTCCAGGTCATAGTTCCTTTGCGCAACTCCTGGTCTGTATAGAAGTTCGCTGGTATGCCCTTCAGGGTGTGTATAAAATGATGAATCCATTCCTCTGGGGGTGTCATTTTCCACAACGTTCTCCACTCCTACAAGTGTTTTGTTGGTTCCCCTTGTCCATCATACTTCTGCATCTTGTTGTTTTTCTATTATGCACCAAACCTTATGTGAAGTAACCACTTACATTGGTACCAATCTGTGATTGTCTCTTTGTGTGTGCCCCACCATCTTGTAGGTGTGGCCTTGAGTGCTATATCAAGTGCTAAAAGTCTTTGGTTCTATGGAACTTTGTCTTCATACTGTGCCAAGAATGTTTCCAAATCATTTATTCTGTGGAAATTGGGTGGTTCCCTTGTTTATGTGCCTACCCATATTACTATGTGGTCTATTCTTGCACATGTTCTTGTGGAAACTTCGTGTAATCGTTGTTGCCAGTTTTCTAAACTAGTGTTTGAGTCTGTTGCACATGAAGTAATTCTCCACCAACTGAGTATTTCGTCTGCAGTTGGGTTTATGTAATCCTTATCATGCACAATTGTTCTGTACAACTGGTCGATTTCCTCTAAGTCCAAATAAGTAGGCTCTACAATCCTCTCTCCTTCTGATGGGTATAATGGAACGATGACCCTGTATTCGCCTGATTCAAATGTCATCTTCCTAGTCTTCAACTTGATTATGGATTGGTTGTCAAATTCCCAATTCATACCAAGAAACGTTGGGTATGGTGTTGTTTCATTCACTATTTCAATGAATTCAAAATCTTCTTTAGTGTGCACTCCATCTAGATCGACTGTCACTAATTTCAGTCTACCGATTGGTAGGACTCTGTGTTGGTTTTCCAGTTTCAATTGAACAGGTGAATATCCCAATGTGGGCTCTCCCATGCATTTCCATGTATTCTTTGGTAATACATTAACTTCATATCCTAGATCCAGTATGATATCTCCCATGTTGAAGTCTCCAATGTTTGCATTCAATCTAAACTCCCTACTTGTTCTTCTCCTTGTATGTAGGTGATTGACTATTTTTGGTTCTAGATTTCCTTCTATTTCTATGCTAAATTTGTATAGTATGTTTTGAAATATTATCATAGATGATGGATCACTTAATACTTTTGCACATGATTTCATAAATCCTTTGATTGTACTTACTTGTCCCATATATTGTGGCTCATTGGTATGATCCAATAACGGAGGCATTTTGTATTCTGGTGCTTCCTTGATTTGTTGCACAGTTGAATTCATCACAATATCCTCCTTTCAAAATGCTTGTCGGGCTTGCTTAAATATCTCCTCCTTCTACATGTCAAACTTCTTACTTGGTTCGGCGTTCTTATTCACCCATTGATTGTGTGCTAGCTCTTGTCAAATGACATTGTTTCATGTTTTATCTCCTCCATGAGTAACTATGTTGATGTTGTGTCCTTCATCCCTTACTTTGGCTAAGATCCACTGAATATTTTTCTTGTTCTGGTCCCTATTTTCCTAGATATTTACTAGTAGTGTCGTGCATTCCTTTGTATCATGGTTCGATGCACTACAATACATGCAAGTTGCTGGTGGGAGCGAACATTCTCTTGCATAATGTCCTGGTTGTTGATAGTTGTGACATACCACTGGTCCTCTACCTCATCTGAAACCTCCTCTTGTTCTTCCTCCACCTCTGTAGCATGCTTGATCTCCTCTCAGCACATTATATTGAGGCACCTGATTATATTTCACTGTATTGTACTAAGGCTGTGTCGTGTTATACTGCGACTACGTGTTATTATATGGTTGTGGCACAGTATTATACTGTTGCTACACAATGTTATATGGGGATGGAACTTGATTAAACTGTGGCATGGCTTGCCCAAACATCATTTCTGCCTACACTCTATATGCATCTGATGTCCTTTCTCGCATCAATTCCATAGTTCTACAATCTTTTTCATCGTGGCCTACTAACTTGCAAAAGGTGTAATATGAATTCTTTGGGATTGTCTAGTATTTCTACATCATCGTGCAGTGGTATCGGTCGTGACCCGATTTCTTGTAGATTTCATACCATAATCCTCATGTTGGTAATGTATTTGGAATTATTGCTACCATATACTGCCTGAATGTTGGACATTCATTCTTATGGTGTCCTCATTACATGCATGTAGTGCACCAAACAACTTATCGTTTGTCCTTATTCTTATTTTGGTTGAGTTGGATCATTAAGTTCTTTAGGTCCTCCTTCAGTTCTTCGATAGCTAGATCTGTCTATTGATACTGGTTTTCTTCCAGTTGCGTGGCTGCCTGTAGAGCCTCTTCCTGTATCTGGAACATTTGTTGTCGCAACAATTATTTTAAGTGTGGTAGTAATGAATTGACAAACAGGTTTCGATGTTGCATATCAATCATGAGATATTTCAATTTTCCTTTTAAACGCTTGAATCACTGGACAATTTCCCAAACAGATTGTCAAGGTTTCTGTCAGATTTCTTTCATCTCATTCATATCTTGATCCTATGAGCTTGGCTTCTGGAACTCATTTATCAGTACTTCTTAATATCTGTCAATGTCTTTGTCGTCTCCGGTGCACTATTTGCATCAAGACTCGTGTACCAGTCTAGTGCGCGGTATATTAGCGTAATAGCTAATTGTGCAAGTTTGGTATCCCCATCAGTAATCTTATTTTCTTCCCATATCTTTTCACAATTGAACAAGTGTTTCTCAGGGTCTTCTGCTTCTTCTCCTCGAAATTATGGTAACCTCATGGTGGGATCATGTCCAACCATTCTGAACGTTGGACTGCTACCTCTGCGTGGTGTTGATACTTGACTAGTGCTTCCTGAACTAGATCCTCCAGTTGCTTCACCTTGTGTACATGTACTTCCTGTCGGGGAACGTCTTTTGAACTTGATTTTTCTAAATGGTGGTGTTCTCTTTGGTGTATTAGTCACACATGGGTTTATGGGTTCCACATTGACATTAATATGGATAGGATTGTTGTCTTCTCTTCCTATTCTTGGACCTCTTGTCTTCCTCTCATATGTTGCACACAGGATTTCCTCAATATTATCCATAGCTAGAATATCCTCTACCTCTTCCTCATCACTCACCAATCCTTCCCTCATGGCTACGACTCTCTTCTTGGTATTCACCTTGTATTGGTGGGGTACTTCGCTACGCGTCTTTCTAGTTGTCTCCAATATCCACCGGATTTGGTCGTCATCCATCATGATCGAGTCCAAGGGTTCCTCCTTCTTGCCCTTATCCTTTCCTCCTTCCATTTATTCTCTTTTTGTCAGTGCTTCCTCCCTTCCCCCATGCATGCAGGGAAATTTAGCTATATGACTCCATTGTCATTACACCTTTGTTATATAGCAATATCTTAATAGAAGTATATAGTGATCAATTGTACCTTCCTTGAGTTCCACATATAAAATCTTTCTTCGCTGCACTATACAACTTCGTTTTGTTGACTGCAAACTCTGTTATGAAACCTGCCACAATACTGTCAAGACAAAAATCTATTGCGCGAGTGAATTTGTTGTTCACCTGCTATAACTACTCGATATGTACTGGGGTCCACTCTAACTGTTGAATACAGTTCATTGCATGGTTATCCTTCAACCTTAGTATCCACTCTTGCAATAAATGTGGAAAATCATAGAAAAAACCTTCATGTAAATCAGTAAACACGTATTTCTCAATATATTTACGAGGTGTTACTCTAGGGTTTATGTTATCTTTCTGTGAAAACTCCAGCTCTTTGGTTCTTAGCCATGTTTCAATCTCTTCTTTTATGGGATTCCATGATCTCAACATTCCCTTCTAATGGATCATTTCTCTCTATCCTATTATTTTCTTGATCTGCCTCCGACAGGTCTTCAACTTATCTCATCTACTCAACCCTCTCTTGTTCCTATCAATGACAACGAAACCATTTGTTGGTTACTTATTCCATTATGTCTGAGTTTATTGACCCAGGTTTCCTATCTGTGTGGGTTTCCAACAAATCCTCTAAAACTATAGGCCCTCCTAATAGCCCAAAAGGAAACACAACACACATAATGCTCTACGCAATCTCACCTAAGATAGATTTAATGGGTTTCTGTAAGACTCGGGTGTTTACAACCTATGATTGAGTGTGAGATATGAGAACTGAATATTGAACCATTATTATAACTTGTAAACACAATATACAGTCATTCATGATTAAGAAGGAAATATAACAACTCAATCATTAAGCATAGTAATAACTATTGAAGACAATAAAGATATGCATGCATACATTACATAACACAAATGTTACCATGGTTCACCCCCTCTTGGGCTATGTTCACAAATAATTGTCTCTCATCAATTTTATTATGGTATTTCCACTTCTACAGTGTTGCGTGCTTTACAATTCTTCACAGTCGGGAAAGATCTATATGATGTGGACTAGATCGCACCAGACTCCTCAGCATGCGATCCAACCCTCAATATCTACCCTCCTTTGTCCTCTCTAGCTCAATGTCTTATACAAAATAGATCATACAAAAAAATATCACATATCGGCTTGCTACAATAACTCCTTATACAATAACAACTTATCTCAATCATATTCTAAACAGACTCTTTAAAAAAAACCAAACCCTTTATGATACCTACATATCTATATTTATATGTTTTTGGCTCTTCATCCATTACAATACATTACCAAAACCATAACCCTACCATCGTTAGGTCTTCCATGCATGTGTGTGTGTTGTTCTTCCTTCCAGTTGTCTCTTTCCTTATGCACACTTTCTTCCCCAAAATCATCTTTCATTTCACTTTGGCCTACCTCCAACAAGAGGTTTCCAACCTCATGGATTGTTACAATCCTTAGCCATTCAACTCGGGGGGGAATCTATTTTCATCAATGTAGAAGTATTTGATGCTCCCCTCAATTATAACTTGTTGCTAGTAAGAAGTTGGTTCTATGCTATGATTTTTTTCACTTCATCAGTCTTTCGATGTGTCCAAATTCCTCATCAAGGAAAAATTATGACCATTGATCATTTATATTACTACACCCCTGATGCTTGCACTCAAACAACCAACAACATTTCATTTTTAGGGGATTCAAATATTACTTATGAAAGTGTAGGGGTAGGTCTATTGAAATATTCTTTGCTCATGATAACTTTCCCCACACCTCTTCCTCTAACCATGCAACATATCTCAATGGCCAATATGATTTCGACTCTGGTACATCAGTCCCTCAAATCATCTGATCCATGGATCGTACCTATTCCCTTAGAATTTGATTCACTAGGTGAGACTATGCCACTTAGTCCTGCATAGGCTGAGTATGATGGCATTCAATCTACCTCTCCTTCACCTGACAACCAACATCTACTGGCATTTAATTCCTATTTGTTACCATATTGGTTAGATCCCCTATCCTCCACTTTCGAGTACATCCTACATATTTTTCCATCTAATGAATCCATTATGGAAATGCTTAGTACCAAGGAGGCACCATGGGATGACAACCACCATCATTCATCTTTTCTCCCCAGTTTGGATGAGATTCAGAAAGATATTTCATCTATATTTTCCACCGATATTGTCAACACTCACCAATCTCCGATACTCACTCAGGATACAATCTTTGAGGGAAATTGGGGAAACATATCTCAAACAATCAATGTTGACATATCCACAAAAGAAGGTATTGTAAAAAACATACAACTACGTGCCAATTGTTCAACTGAAGATATTGAAACGTAAACTCCCTTGTTCAAATAATTCTACGACATCTTTGCCTGGAGCTATGAATAAATGACAGGGATCAATCCTTCTATCGTTGTGCATGAAATCAAAACTTACCATGGAGTTAAACCTGTGAGACATAAACTTCGTCCATTTCATCCCAAGAAAACTGGAGCAATCAAGGCAGCAGTAGAAAAGTTACTTAAGTCTTATTTTATTTATATTGTACCTCTGACCAAATGAGTTTCCAACATCATTCTGGTCGCCAAGAAAAAAGGGACAATTCGTGTTTGTGTTGATTATAGGGATATAAATAAGGCTTTTCTGAAGGACAATTACACTATACCCTTTATCGGCTAAATCATCAATAATTGCATTGGAAGTGACATTTTCTCTTTTATGGATGGTTTTTCTGGATATAACCAGATCGATATTTTACATGTTGATCAACACAAAACAAACTTTCTCCGCCCATGGGGGACTTTCACCTATTGAAATTACCTTTTGGCCTTAAAAATGTTGGAGCCACTTTTCAGCAGGCTATGTCATATGCTTTCCACTACATCAAACATATTTTTTAACTCTATCTTGATGACTTTCCAGCTCACTCGGCTCATCGAAAGGATCATATTGGTCATCTAAGGGAAATATTTTTTAGATGTAGGTTTTAAAACATACATTTGAACCCCCATAAATGATTTTTTTTTGTTGAATCAGGGAGACTCCTCGAATTCATAGTGTCCAAAGATGGGATTAGGGTGGATCCCTAAAAATTTAAATCTATTCTCTCTTTACATCCTTCCAACAATATTACCCAACAACAAATTTTGCAAGGGAAGGAAAAATTTCTCCACCATTTTATATGGAATTATGTCAAAATTACTAAAGGATTCATGAGACTATTGTAGAAAGATACCCCTTTCATATGGGATGCAACTTCTCAACTCTCATTTGATGATCTCAAGCATGATTTAATGAATACACCACTGCTACATTCCTCTAATTATGCGAAATATTACATCCTTTATTTGGTTTCCTATGCTTCCACTATTTCCATGATGTTAGTACAAGAGGATGATGACAACATTGAACATGTAATATATTATTTAAGTAAGACCCTTTTAGGTCTCAAACTCCATTATTCACATGTTGAAAGTTGGCTTGCAACAATCATTATTGTCCAAATATTTTGCCATTATAGTTTTCTTCTTATTACCACGGTCATTGCTGACTCGAACCCCATGTACCACATCTTGACTCGTCAAGTACTTGGGGGGGAAATATTCCAAATGGATCATCATTCACCAAGAATTTGATATCGAGTTTTCCAAATCCAAAGCTAAGAAATCGTTGGCTTTTTCAGAAATAATTTGCAATCTTTCCCATACTGATGAGAATACTGAGCCTAGTGATTCCCTTCCTGATGAATCATTGTTCCTCATTAGTATGTTCGATCCGTGGTATGGAGACATTCTTCTACATCTCCAAACCCAACTCTTCCAGCCATGCATTTCATGTGATGAGAAAAATAACATTAGACACCATTCAAAGAACTACCTTATAATTGGTGACACCTTGTATCGCTAAGGTATTGACACTGTTATACGACATTGCTTAACCCATGAATGGGCTGAAAAAGTTTTAAATCATTGTCACCTTGGAGCTTGTGGAAATCATATTTTTGGGATGGCTATAGCCCAAAAAATATTACGTGCTAGTTATTTTTGGCCTTCCCTATTCAAAGATTGCATTGAGGTTGTTAAAAAATTCCCACCTTGTCAGATCTTTTAGAAGAAAGAATGTACCCACTCAGCTCCAGTCCATCCAATTGTCACCATCAACCCCTTTGAAAAATGGGGTATTGATTTCATGCAATGTAAGCCTACCTCGGTCGGGGGGCACGGTTATGTTATTGTCGTCGTCGATTATTTCACTAATTGTGTTGAGGCTATGCCTACATTTTGTCTGAACTGCAACACTTTTTGTGTTTAATCACATCACCACTCACTTCGGAGTCCCACAAGATATTGTAACTGATCATGGACCCCATTTATAGAACCATATGATGGGTGAATTGTGCACCAAGTTAGGTTTTCATCGTGAAAATTCATCCCCTTACTATCCTCTGGAAAATGGACAAGTTGAAGCCATCAACAAAGTCATGAAAACCATGCTTCAACGCATGGTGGGGGTGAACAAAACCTCTTGGAATTTTCATATCTTATCCTCACTTTGGGCTTATCGGAGTTTAGTTAAAACCATCACTAGATTTAAACCTTTCCATTTGGTATATGGGTTGGAAGCAATGTTACCGATTGAATGCGAGATTTTGTCTTTGAAACTCATTGCAGAACTCCTACCCCATACTTATTTCAACGAAGAATGATTTTTATATCTAAGGAAGTTGGATGAAACCCATCGTGATGTTTCTCTCATCAACGAGACATATAAAAAAGGCATCAAGACTCAATACGATAATTCTATTCAACCTCACGCTTTCATATAAGGAGATATGGTCTTGATCTATGAACAAGATTATGACAAACTTGGTGCAGGTAAGTTAACCTATGTGGCATGGGCCATACATCATGAAGCATGTGTTACAAAGAGGCTCTTGCAAGTTAGTGGATTGCGATGGATTATATCTTGGTGAGCCCCGAAATGGGCTTTACCTAAAGAAGTACTATGCATATAATATCTCGCATGTGTGCTTTGTACATTATTATACTATATGTTTTTGGTTTGGTGTGTATTTTCTTTTGCATGCGTGAGTTTTTCCTCATTCTTTAAAGTTGTTTATACTTTTATTTATGCTTGAATGCATAGATGTCATCATCCTTTCCTATCTATTTTGGATTTGTGGATGGCACTAGTTGACATACCTAGAATATCGCTTCTGCAGCTTGGGTCATCTACCACTCTAGCGAGTTAGTGAGTTCAGGAGGAATTTTCCTTAGATCTGAAACCAATAGCGTTTTAGAATATCATGTTGTCATTATACTTTTAACCAAATCTTCTTCTTTAGGTATATCTCAATTGATTATCAACCTTTATTCTCAACTTGTGATCCATCAACTAAACCATGAATACATTGTTCGTAATCTAGTTTTGCTACATCTCCATCTAAGGGTTCATTGTCTCGAGAGATCTTTTGAATTTTTAGAATATAGACATATATCGAGAAAACTTAATACGACTACAGACTTGTTAGAAAATTATATGTTGGATTTTTCCATTACACATAGATAAGAATTCAGAACATAAAGCATGTAAATAAAAACATCACATCATTTAAAAAAACATAAGTAGCCACTGCAAAACTCATATATATATGCTTGTATATAAAATAGAAAAAGTGTGTCAAAATACATCATCCAAAAAGTACATAGCAGGGAAAAAATGTGGGCCATTATTCCCATGATATCATCATTAAAGACTAATGTGTCAAGATACTCTACTCATCTTTCTGCACTACATTGTGCTCATAATAGCACGCAACTTCTCTGGTCACTCGTCGTAGCCTTCAGGCACCTCGACGAGTACCTTAGGAAATAGAATTAGGAACACATCAGTACCTTGGGACCTGCATGCCTCAATGGCGTGCCTCCTCACATTTGGAAGTGGGCATGCATCAATGACCCCTAACCGACTGATTCCATGAATTTTTGAGTTCATCTCATTATTCACGTTCGTTGGATTGTACTTTAAAAGTACCTTGAGAATCATCAACATCAATGGTGATTTATCTCACACTTGTTAATGATATACCTCAATGACCGGTAATCAAGTGATTTTTGTCATGTTCAACATCAAATCATCTATTCATATGGACATAATCGTACTATTATAGGATCAGGACCAAGAGCCTGGGTTGAGTATTCATCTGCATATACACTTTATCTGGGTTGAAATGGCGATTATACAACTGATATACATGTTTTAAAGTAGATCCACTTTGTATTGGTATGTGGCTATGTTCTTATCACATTGTAGCTCCAATGTGTATTCTTTCATGCCTGCAATCAAGTCAGGTCATAGAGAGATGGATCTACATTGTATCTTTGGTGATCATCTCCTTAGTCAATATCATCATGGATCCACAGTGTATTTATTGGCGACCATGCTTTGAGTCATTTTTATTCCTAGCATAGGTATGCCTGCCTCAGGAATGGAATGCATATTAAAATATTTTAATGGTTTTCTGCAACTTCTACTAGTTTCTCCAACTCCATACCCTTTCTTCAAAGAATCTACAATGTGTTTTGACCATCAACATTTATTTTTTGACTTCACACTTTAGGGGGAAATCTACTACACATAAAAATTCCTCACTTTGATAGTGTCGCAAAGTGTCACACTTTAATTGTTGCAAGTGTCATAAGTGTCTCAATAATCACACTTTTATTGTCGCAAGTGACATAAGTGTCACATTCTCTTTTCCTAAGTATCACATCTTGAATGAAACCATGAAAACACTTGCTACAACCACTAAAACATGTTATAAGAAGAGTCCCCATCATATGATAGTTGGAACACGTATTTTTACTAGGGATTTACTTATCTTGGTGACTTTTTGGAAGATCATCACTCCCCTACTCATACATAGGGAGTTCTAGCACTCATTTTCCATCTCAGGGGGAGTGTTGCAGTTCTTTGTTGTCCATTTTAAGGGATTGTTGAGTTGGTTGAGGGAATCTTGGAGGAAATCTGACTTTCCTCTAAAGACAGCTAAGGATGGATTAGGTTAGTTTGGCTCGAATATAACTCCAGGGCTACATCTAAGGAATATATCACCACTATTGGAGCCATATCCTCAACTAATTCCAAATATACCCAAGGTAGTTGAGACTCTCAAAGCTTATAAATGGAGGCATTCCCATGGTGAAAACGGGGAGAAAATAAAAAAATCATTGTCATTTTGATTATGGATATTTTGAGCAAGGGTTGGATGAGGAGGACTTGGAGAGGTTGTTGTAACATAATCTAAATATTTCAAGTTTCCTTTTGAAGTTCTCACTAATATACTTGGCCTATTTCCTTTAGGTGTGTGTTTACATGTGCTTGTCTATGCTTATATTAATCTTCATAGATCGATTTATTTTTTCTAATCCATTAGAGTAGGAGATAGTCATTTTTTTCTCATTGTCCATTCCATGTATTGTTTGGAGCTCGTGGATTGGAGCAGCTTCGACAAAATTTGTAAATGAGGTACATCATACTTCCTCTCCTTCTCTCTTTTTCGATGGATAAAATGAATCTATAGGAATGGTAGTGTCCAAATGTAATTTTTTGTCTTGGTAGAAGGGTCTGTAATCCAAGGGAAAGTTCACCTATCTGTAGGGGAGTATTTTCGTAACACTTTGTAATAGAGTTGTGAGACTCTATTTTAAACTAGACACCATTATTTCATAAGGTTTTTGATTTCATTAATGTATGTGCTATAGTAAGAACCTCGTTCCTTTGTTTTGACGTTATAAATAGAATTGTTTTATTCCTTTATTTTGGCATTATAAATAGAACTGTTTTATCTCTCTAATTTACTATAATTTTTTTCTCCTCTGTATTGGAAATAACAATGTAAATCACATTAATTTCTAAGGAAAAAACGTATTGATAGTTATCTATGAAGTTTTCTCTGTTTTAATCAATAATTATCTATTGTGGATTTACGAATTCAATGGCTATCTATACTACATTTTCCTTTTCTTTTATCTTGATGGATATCAATGATTGTGTAACCTGATGGTGTTCTTTTGGTTCATCTAAATGATTACTGTATAAACTGATGCACTGTCAGACTCCAATATCTATATGTACACTGTGTGTAAGCTCTATGATGTACTCTTTAAATTGTTTGGGTTCCAAATGATGTTTTAAACACATGTTATTTTGTATACATTGTAACATATAATAATATATATATAATATATAACTCTTTTTACAACATTTTCATATTTAATTTCAACACAAAAAACCCAGTTTAAATCATACTATCTAAAAATAGTAATCACATTTCTATTCCTTTTTCTCATTATATTGATAATATCTAACAAAAATTATAAAATAAAATGTAACCTATAATAATTTCGCAATCAAAGAAAATGGAGGTAAAAACAATCTGAAGGTTTTCATTCCACCCAACCGAAATCCAAAACAGTCGGCTCACTTATTATGAATACCCCCGAGCTTGATCTTTGAACCACAAGGATGAAAATTGTAGCCTCTATTCCTCAAAACTTACTTCATAAATCACAAACTTGGTTCTCTTGTTTCTTTCCCAGTAATACGAGCCACCTTCTCAATTGATGTGAATTCTTTTTATTCACTTTGCCTAGGAATTTTTGTCATTAATGAACCACCTTCTCATCTCTCACTCACACTTGAGTTCAACCAATTTTTCTGGGAAGATGCCTTCTACATCACTTGAGTTTGACTCACTCTCTTTGCCACCTGGTCTTTCATAGTCGCCATTTGTTATTCTTCCTTGTGGGTCAACAATCACTCTTCAACGGATACCTTCATATTGTTCTTCCTTTTTTATTAAATAATTATTCATAATGTCTTTACAAATGTATCGACCACCCGTGGTCAAACTTCAGTCAACACAAGTTTAATAAATAAATATCAAAGTCTCTAATAATTTTCATTTTTTTTGTTATTACATACATCCCCCCTTAAAGTTTAACATCGTCCTCAGTGTTACTCAAAATTCTTTCGAGTCCTCTCGAAAGAATTAGATATTCCTCTCACATATGACTCTCAAATTCCCAAGTAGCCTCCTCAGGGCTAAGGTGCCTCCATTACACCTTTACCTTCCCGATGGTGCGGTTCCGGAGAATAAGTTATATTCTATCAAGAATTCATTCCAGTTCCAATTGGAATTCCCCTTTGGGTTCCACCTGTATTACATCCAAATCAACCACGTGAGTAGCATCATGAACATATTTTTTTAATAAATAAACATGAAAAAAATTATGTACTTTTAATGTAGATGGAAGTGCTATTTGATAGGATATCAACCCCACTCTTACTAACACTTTGAATGGTCCACAACATCTTGGAGCTAATTTAGTACAGTTACCCAACCTCAAAGAACTTTTCCTTGGTTTTAATTTTACATAAACAAGATCTCCAACTTGGAACTCTCTCGGAGTTCTTTTTAAATATGCATAACTTTTATGTCGATATTGTGCCACCTTCAAGTTATGTTGTATATATTTCACTGTTAGTTCCATATCCTTCAACATATAAGGACCTAACATTAACCTATCCACTGAAATTGGAGTGTTACATTTATGTTCATAAAGTATTTCAAAAGGACTTAATTTAGTTGAAGCCTAAAAATGATTGTTATAAACAAATTCAAAAAGATGTAAATACTCTTCCCATTTACTAGGCTTATCCATTACATACATTCTAAGCATATCCTCCAAAACTTGGTTTACCCTTTCAGTATATGTGTTTGTTTGCGGATGATAAGAAGTACTAAAGTTTAATTGGGCATCCAAACCTTTAAACAAAGCTTTCCAAAAATTACCTATAAACTTAGCATCTCTATTAGAAATTACAACTCTAGGCACACCATGTAATCTAAAATTTTCTTTCATAAAAATATCAGCAATATTATAGCTTTATAAGTGGACTTAACATGAATAAAATGTGTTGCTTTACTTATTTTATCAACAACAACCATAATAGAATCATTTTATTTATTATTTTTAGGTAAGTGTGTTATAAAATCCATACTAATAACCTCCCATTTCCATTTTGGAATAGGTAGAGGTTGTAGTAACCCCATTGTATGCTTATGCTCAACTTTTGCCTACTAACATTCAAGACATCTCGCTAGATATTCTGCTACTTCACTTTTCATGTTTGGCCAAAAGAATTCATTTCTTAACATAGTAATCATTTTCTGGTATTGACCAGGGTGTCCAGAATATGGCTTTTTATGCATTTCATTCAATATTAATAATTTCATTTCATTTAAATCAAGTATTTATAATATGTTTTTATACATTAATAATCCATTTTTGTTTATTCTATAATTTGATTCTTCATTTCCAACTTCACTTTCTGTTATTTTTCTCTTTAAATTTTGATATTTTTCATCATTTTTTGCAGTTGTCCTGATATTATCTTCCAAATTTGTTTCATAACTGCTACTTGCAGTCTTGTAGATTAAATTTCATGATGACTTAAAGAATCAGAAACTTTATTTTCCTTACCCTTAATATGCTTTATTTTAAAATCATATTCACTTAAGACAGTTAACCATCTAGCTTGTCACGCATTAAGATTTTGTTTATCAAACAAATATTTTAAACTAATATTATCAGACATCAACAAAAACAGTCTTCCTATAAGATAATGTCGCCACATCTTAAGGGAATGAATTATAGCATCTAACTCTAAATCATGAGTAGAATAATTATTTTCATGTTCTTTAAGATTTCTAGATTAATAAGATACCACATGATTTTCTTGCATCAAAACTCCTCCTAATCCTTCCTTCCAAGCATCCATACACACAACAAAATATTTATATGGATCTACAATTTTTAGTATAGGAGAGGTAGTTAAGAGATGTTTTAGTTTATTAAAACTTTCTTGACAATTTTTTGTCCAATTATATTTTATTCCTTTCTTCTGTAATGAGGTTATAGGATACACAATTTTTTTAAAACCTTCAATAAATCTCTGGTAATACCTGGTAATTCACATAAAAGATCTTATATCAATAACGTCTTTGGGAACCTGCCATTCCATTATAGCTTTAATTTTATTTGGGTCGACCAAAATTCCCTCTTTAGAAATAACATGTCCGAATATTGTATTTTATCTTTATAAAATTCACATTTACTGAGCTTAGCATATAATTCGTGTTCCCTTAACACTTGTAAAAATATTCTTAAATGTTTTTCATGTTTTTGTTCATTTTTTTAATATATTAATATGTCATCAATAAAAACAATAACAAATTTATCTAAGTATTTACTTAAAATATTATTCATTAAACACATGAACTAGGCTGGAGCATTTGTTAATCAAAAAGGCATTACTACAAACTCGTAGTGGTCATACCTCATTCTAAAATTTGTTTTATGAATATATTCATCCTTTATCCTAAATTGATTATATCCAGAACGTAAGTGTTGGCCCTTGACCAAGTTTTGAGGATTATTGGTCATTTTTTATCGTTTTGGGACTTCGACAGGCTGTCGAAGGCAGAGTGCAAGACGAAGTGGATATCGTGGGATCTCGGCCCCTCTTTTAGGGACTTTTGGGTTTTGGTATTATGTAACAGGTATGGGATGTCAGCCCATGGGATTACCCATGTTTAGGCCCGATTTTGTAATGTATAAATAAGTAGCTAGGTGATGTAAGAAGTATACCCAGTAGGCTAGTGTTCTAAGTGCTAAGTGTTAATTGCTAAGTGCAAGTGGTGACTGTAATGGCTTTGTGCATATTGTGTGAGACTTGCAGAGCTAATTGCAAGTGACTGTAAGACGATTGTGTGTAGGCTTTGTGTTGTAATAGGAGGATCTAGCGAAGAGTGCACATATCTCTTGTCCTCTCCAAAGTTGATATTGAGGCTCTGTACATGTAGGAAGCTTGGAAGAAACTAATAAAGAAGACTAAGATTTGGTGAACATAGCTCTAGGGTGGGGGTGAACCACATATATCCTGTGTTGTGAATTCTTTGTGCTTTTGGGTTGTTCTTTTGTTTATGTGATTCAATTCTTAGTGTGATGTTAGATGATAGATGAATCTGATATGATAGTTTAGTGTTGAATGATGTGAATGAATGCTAGATATAATCTCTATTTGTATGCTTAGTGCTTGGATCTATTGGATCTGTGTGAATATTGTGTAGATCTGTTGCCCTAGTGCGCAGTATTCTACTTGATCTGTGAAGCTTTGTGATGAGAAAAGAAATCTAATATGAAGAAAAGAGGTAAGATATGAACGCTTTGTGCTCTGATAGAGGTAAGAATAGTGAAATTTTTTAGATCTGGAAGCTTTGTTCTCTGTTGAAAGTAAGATTAGTAGAAAAAAAAATTCAATAATATGGATCTAGGTATATTTGATAAATTTTGTCCTAGCCTAAAAACTAGGGCACATCTAGAAGAAAAGAGGTTTGATATGAGTAGATCTGATAGAAATAATGAAAGATATGTTATACCTATGCATAGAAAGAATTTTTGGACTAACAAATAGATGCAGGATCCTAGAAAGAATTTTTTGTAGGTTAGATACTATGATTCTAGTGTGCAGTACAGGAAATGTTGGGGATCATTTAAATGAAAGAGAGGATTAACTCTTTGTTGTAGTTGCTGAAGACTGGGACATATTGCTAAGGAATGTCATGGTAGAATACCTAGTTGTCTTTGTTGTAAATTTGTGGATCGTGAAGTTCTAGATTGCCCTAGAATGATTGCTAAGGTTGAAAGAATGAATATGAGCCAAGAAGACCCTAAGGAAGGTCAAGATACTAATACTATAGTATAACCCCAGAAATAATCAGAGACTGTATTGTTGCAAAGGAAAGAAACCTTCAATGACCACCAAAATATCAACTTATCAGAGATCTTTAAAGAAAAAGAGTGCATAGAAGCAAGAATAGGAGACTTCGACATAGACTATGTTCTGGATGAAGAAACATAGGTGAATATTATGACAGAAAGAACTTGGCAAACCTTAGGAAATCCTTCTATGATTCCTTCATTAGGGGGAATAGGATTATTTAGAGGAAAGTTGATAAACCTATGTGGACGACTTACCCAGATATCTATGAGGGCTCATGGAACTTCAACAGAGGAAGAATTTGAAGTTGTTAAATTTATTGAGAACAATGCCCCATTTGCTATATTACTAGGAAAACATTGGATTGAAAAGGATCGGGCTAGAAGGAAAGAAGAAGAACTCTTAGAGCAGAAGAAGAAAAAATTGAAAGATTTCATGACTAGGAAGATCACACACTTGATTGCAGAACAGGAGAATAGATCGAAGCTCTTTAAAACTAGAGACTTGGATGTCAACGTTGGAAGAACACAATAAGACTCAAAGAAGACTAGAGAACCTACCCCAGAAGAAGTATTTCCCCTGAATCCTAGGAAATAATCTCAACAGTGTGAAGTTACTATGCCAAGAGGAGATAAGAATTGGGATGGAAAGAGGAATACCGAGACAAAGCTCACTAGAAAGAAGGATAGAAAACTAAGCAAGAAGAGATCAAAGATCGAAAAGTTACAGAAGGTTCCAGAGGGAACTTCGTAGAAGGAAAATTTAAAAAACCAGCACTTCGTCAGGATATCAGAACAATGTCACATGGCACTTCACCATGGCGAAGCCATATAGCCATTGGGAACAGTATAACAGTTAGACCAATACCCCGAATGGGTAGAAAGTCATTTATCATCAGAAATCTCACCATCATACCGTTGGGACCGCGTCGTAATGGACAGAACTGAGTTAATGAAGGATTCGCACCCGTTGGAAAGATTTGTTGCTAGTTATATACTTATTCCATCAAACCTTGCACTGAGAACACTTTCTCCACTCGTGATTATCTGAGCTCACTAATTTTTTGATTACATACAATGATCATCAAGTTATCGCTATCCATCCTGTGTCATTGAGTAGTTATTATTCTATGACGGGCTTAGAGCCAAAGGAAAAAGACCGATTCTAGCATCAAGTTGAGAAGCTTGTGGAAGCTATCCAAAATATACAACAAAGAATAGAAGACTTAGAGCTCCACGCAGTGTCCGACACCCCACAGAATGTGAGAGATCAAAGAGATGCAATTGCTCGAAGAAAAGTTGAGAGAATAAAAGCCCTTTCCATGGAATGAAATCAACGGAGTGATCGCAGTGCCCAAACTTATGAGTGAATCACTAAGAACCCCGAGATGAAGGAACTAGAGTTGCATCTCTAGGAGGTGAAGAAGCAAGCAGAAATAGTACAGGCACAGTTGAAACCCTTGTCATCCATTAAGAGGATGAAGCGATCCTAAGAACAACGTAGTGCTCAATAGCAGGTCCATTCCATTCAGAGTAGATTCATAGAAGTAACTTAGAGGCTCCAACCTATACAGGATGATGCTTGCCAGCTATTCATAGAGATCAAAGGCCAAGGAGCAGAACTGGAGCAAGTCATCATTGTAGTTGAATAGAGCTTAGAGGGACCTGTCAACAAAGTTGTTATCCAAGAGTTTGTTGAACAAGAGGCTCTAGCACAACAGCAAGTCAAAGCATCTCGAGCCAAGCTCAAGGCTTTTGAACTAGAGCTACCCAATTCAGAGTGACTTGGGATGAGTCACAGGTTAGTGTTGGGGGCTTGTTGGCCCTTGACCAATTTTTTACGATTCTTGGTCATTTTTTACCATTTTGGGTCTTCAATAGGTTGTCGAAGGAGGAGTGTATGATGAAGTAGATATCGTGAGATATCGGCCCCTCTTTTAGGTCTTTTTGGGTTTTGGGATTATGTAACGGGTATGAGATGTTGGCCCATGGGTTTACCCATGTTTAGGCCCGATTTTGTAATGTATAAATAAGTAGCTAGGTGATGTAAGAAGTATACCTAGTAGGTCAGTGTGTTATGTGCTAAGTGTTAATTGCTAAGTGCAAGTGGTGACTGTAATGGCTTTGTACATACTATGTGAGACTTGCAAAGCTAAGTGCAAGTGACTGTAAGAAGACTATGTGTAGGCTTTGTGCTGTAATAGGAGGATCTAGCGAAGAGTGAAAATTTTATGTCCTCTGAAAAGTTGATCTTGAGGCTCTGTGCATGTAAGAAGGTTGTAAGAAGATAATAAATAAGATGAAGAGTTGGTGGACGTAGCCCCAGGGTGGGGGTGAACCACATATATCCTGTGTTGTGAATGCTTTGTGCTTTTGGGTTGTTCTTTTGTTTATGTGATTTAATGCTTAGTGTGATGTTAGATGATAGATGAATCTGATATGATATCTTAGTTTTGAATGATGTGAATGAATGCTAGATCTAATCTCTATTTGTATGCTTAGGGCTTGGATCTATTGGATCTGTGTGAATACTGCGTCAATCTGTTGTTAGGGTTTAACTGCATTGTAGAATAAACTGGGTATTGATGATATATAACTGTTAAGTGTTCTTTTAAGGTGTTACAGTCACAGATCTGTGCCCGAGATAAGTTTACAGACACTGGAGTCCTGCAACCACCCCTGCCTCTACCTCGGGTGAGACTTCATCTACTTCATAAGTGTTTCCAAAAGGTCTGGTAGTTAGGGTTTTGTTGGTGTGTTTTTTGTAGCACTGAACCCTGGGTCTACCCATGTGCCAACAGTAAGTCAATTTTAGAAAATATTTCCGCTCCTCTTACTTGATCGAATAGATCATCAATGCGAGGTAAAGGATATATGTTTTTAATAGTAATTTTATTTAGTTGTCTATAATCAATACACAATCGTAAAGTACCATCCTTTTTCTTTACAAAACATATAGGTGCTCCCCATGGGGACATACTTGGTCGGATGTAATTTTTATATTTTAATTCATGTAATTGTATATTTAGTTCATTCATCTCTAGGATTTTCATCCTATAAGGAGCCTTAGATACTGGTATTGCACCAGGTACTAGATTTATAGTAAAATCTATATCTCTTTGTGGAAGTAATCCCGAAATATGTCCTTAAATTCATTTAAAATGGGAAACTTCGTGATATTATTTTTTGTATTTTCGTCCCTGTTATATTACATGTATAGAATATAATTTGCAACCTTTATGCACACACTTTTTCATTTGTAATCTTCATATTTCACGAACAAAAATTTTCCTAGGTATTCCTTTAATATTAACAATGTTACTAGTATCATCCATACATAAAAATGTCTTTTTATAACAATTTAATATCACTCTATGTTCTTCTAGCCAATTCATACCAATCAACAAATCATATGATCCCAAGGGAAAAACATTCAAATTAGCATATGGTTTAAATTCATTCATAAAGAATTCACACTTTCCAACAAATTCAGTTACCTTCCTTTTTGTACCTGTAGCAAGTTGAACTAACCATGACTTTTCAAAAAAACATTATGTAATTCACACATCTTCACAACTCTAGGTGAAATATAATTTAAACTAGCACTAGGGTCGATCAAAATAGATATTGGTTCATTATTTAGCGTACTTTGTACTTCCACCATGGAAGTATGATGATTTGCTTGTATATTTTCCAATGATGTATTGATTTTAGGAATGTTCCTTGCTATCTCATCAACTATAGAAGCTTCACAAAAAGTATGCAGGTTTCATGTTGGTTTTCTTCCTAAGCAGACAGTCCTTAGAATAATGTGGGTCACCACATTCCCAACATTTGAAAGGTTATCTTTGGGTTTTATTTTTATTATAAAAATTAACTAGTTCTTTTTCCTTATTCCCATATTGATCATAATGCTTATTACCCTTATATATATTCCCTTGATAACCCCGATGATTATTTCCAAAATTCTTGTTGTAAATTTTTTTTCCTTTTCCTTTTTGTTCAAATTTATTACGTTATTTATCTTTCCAGTTATTCACATTTTGATTTTTGTTTTTATTTTTCTCATAACTGAAACTCGCTTTCCTCATTGCTCCTTCGAGTGTTATGAGGTTATCATACTCAATTCTTTCTTTATATATAGGAGGAAAACAACATATAAACCATTTAATCTTTTGCTTTTCATCAACAATATAAGGCACATAACACAACAAACTTAAGAACTTGTTGCACAGATCTTTCATTGTCATACTTCCCAATTTTAAATCATAAAATTTCTTAGCCTTTTCTTCATAACATTGTTCTGACAAGTAGTGTATTTAAAAAAAAATCTTAAAAGTTCTCCAAGTTATGTATCATTATTTAATACATTTTACCTTTTTTATATCTTGCCACCAGATATCAACTTTCCCAATCAAGTTATAAATTGCCATTTTTTATTTTAATTCACTGGAATAATTATATATTTGGAAGTATTTCTTCATTCCTGAAAGCCATGCTTCATCTTCTTCTCCTGTTTCAATTTCACCATTGAACATATGGGGTTTAAATTTTTAAATTCCCTAGTGATTTCATCATAAAACTTACATTTATTTTTAATTTCATGTTGATTACTATCACTACTTTGACTAGAATCTTCAATTTTTTTTTTCTTTCGTTATCCAAATTCTCATTGGTAGATTCAGTGTCAGCTTAGTATTCGAAGATTTTTGTTTTCTTTCTTTTCTTTTATATGTTTCATTTCCAATTTCATTAGAGTCAAATTATTTGTTCTTAAAATTTTCACGATCATGTAAGATGTTTAGTAACAATTCATTTAACTCTTCTTATTCTTTTAGGATACGTTCATTATCAACATTCACACTTTGTAATTTTTCCTTAATATCTTTAATTGTTTGTAACATTTCTGACTGAGTATCATTCCTTCTTTCATTTAAATTTACCCATATATTCTCCTCATTAAAACTTTCTTGTTCGATATTCTCCTAACGCTTGGGATGAGAATCCCCTTCAGTTGAAATCAAAACTTTTTTCCTTCTCTGTATAGCAATACAACAAGAAAATTTTCCTTTCTCCTTGTATATAATAAGTGATAAGAATATTTATAAACTTTATCAGTCTACTTGGAAAAAAAGAGTAAGACCTATTTACAACTTATGTGTGTGTGTGTGTGTGTGTCTATTATCTTGAGCCCTATTAGTCCAAGATTTGAAACCTAAGCTTTGATACCATTATGTCACACATCCAAAATACACATAAAAATAATAATAATAATTCATTTAATTTATTTTCTCTAAATTAATACATGGAAGGTAGGTCACATACTATATTTAAACACCATATGAGTCCATTGCCTTCATACTATGTAGTTATGTTAATTTTACTAACATGGACACAACTTGTAAACAAAAAGACCTAAGGTAAAGTACCCACATCACTAAATTTTTGATAACTTAAGTTAGGGGATGTTTTTAAACCTTGGCACGATATTCCATCGAATACTATAGTAAATATTTGTAAATTGATATAACTCTAAATATCTAAAACACATGTTATAATATTTGTATTTATTTGGAATCTATATATGAACATTGGTCCTCGTAACCGTATCCCCTAGAGTAAACACTTATCTCTTTTCAAATTAATATTACTATGATATACATGCACTACTTCTTCCCTACGTACAATTTACTTATGGGGATCATAACTATTATACACCATTTTCAAAGTAACTCTTTAATACATCTGGAAGAGTTGGTGTTGTAGTGTTAGGATTTTAATGGAGAATATGCAAGCCTTGATCACGACCATTCAAAGAAACAAGTGTCAAAGGGATCCACTACCATCTATTGGATTACTTTGATTTCAAAATTAGCGAGGATTTTGGGTTCATTTCCATTTGTTGAATCATTATGACCCTAATTTTTCTCCTCACATTTTCTCTGTAAGAAAATACATTCCTAGTGTGGTAAAATTGTTTCATGTGGTTTTCCAAACTGTAAGCAAGTTGCTATGAATATTTTCACTTAGTCTTGACCCTCATTCATTACCCAGTATTGGAAATTTCTTAACCCCATTATCCTGTGGTCCTTTATCTGGGAGTTTAGAGTTCTTCCCTTAAGAATGCTTGGCTCTGTAGGAGGAAAAATTGTTACCGTTGGTTTCTTGTGAATCTTGCAACCATTTTCATTCTCCAAAGGTCGGTCGCATTGAATGCTAAAGGCTCTTTAACCGTCACTGTACTTATCGTTTGAGGTAGTGGGATATCAAAGGATATTATGCAGGTTTCTTCTTCTCTGGTACGATTCTGACATTTTTTTAAGTAACCCATCATAAATTTCAATGTTTACAACCACCATCGTGCTTGTATTCTGATGTTTAACTTTTATCTTAACTTCTTGGTATACTGTAGATTTTTTTCTTCTGTTATGTTTAACAAAACATGACAAGGGTTTCTATCATTCAAGGATATTTCTTGCAATGGTGTCCAAGGAAAAATTCTCAATCAATGGTACGCATCATAATTCTTTTGCTCTATCATTCTTTCCATTTTATAGTAGTTTATACAACAGGACTATTCAAAGAATGGAAGAATTTAAATATATTAATGGTTTTTAAATTCGATGCTCGATATGTGTATGGACTGGCATATCGACCTCCTCATTCCCAAAATTGTCCATCGTTCACCTCACTCATGGGTATGCACACCCTAAGGTTTATTGTGGGTTTCAAACTGCAGTTTAATATTTATGTTGTTCCTCGCTACATTATTGGCATTCCAAAACTTAAATCCTAGGAGGAGATATATATAGGTTTTAGATCTATTACTATATCAAATTTGTGTCACGAACTCGAATGATATCTTTGTAACAAAGTCATGAGAATCTATTTTAAACTGGAAAGTATTACTTCATAAGGTTTCCAAATTCATTAATGTATGTGCTATAGTAAGGAACTCGTGTTATAATAACTTCGCAATCAAAGAAAATGGAGGTAAAAATAATATGAAGGTTGTCGTTCTACCTAACCAAAATTCAGAACAACCAACTCACTTGTTATGAATACCCCCGAGCCTGATCGATGAACCACAAGGATGAAGACCATAGCCTCTATTCTTCAAAAATTACTTTAGGAATCATAAACTTCGTTCTCTTGTTTCTTTCCCTGTAATACAAGCCACCTGCTCAATTGATGTGAATTCTTTTTATTCACTTTTCCTAGGACTTTTGGTCATTAATGAGCCACCTTCTCATCTCTCACTTATACTTGAGTTCGGCCAATTTTTCTGGGAAGATGCCTCCTACATCACTTGAGTTCGACTCAATCTCTTTTCCACTTGGTCTTTCATAGTCGCCACTTTTCATTCCTCTGTGTAAGTCAGCAATCACTCTTCAACGACTACCTTCATATTGTTCTTCCATTTTTATTAAATAATTATTCATAATGTCTTTACAAATGTATCGACCACCCTTGATCAAACTTCATTCAACAAAAGTTTAATAAATAAATAGCAAAGTCTCTAATAATTTTCAAAATTTGGGATATTACAAGATTGACCATGATCCCTTTATTAGACACAATAAAACCAAGAATATGCCCCAAAACAATGTAAAAAGATGCATTTATGGGGATTCAGACAGATCCTATAATAATGGAATATCTCAAACACAAAGTGAAGACGTATATGATGATCCACTCTCTAATGCAAGAGCATCGCAAGAAGCAAGCAAGCGCGAAGATGGAAGACAACTGGAAAGCACCAGCGCACATTTTTTAAATGTTTTGAAACATTAATGTAATAGTTAAGAGGAAGCACACTTAGACATTGTAAACAGATCTTGAGCAGTTGCTCTCATCTGTAGTAGGAGAAGGCATTTATGCATAATTAATGTAAGTAGGTATATTTAAATGCAGATTAGATAGTTTAGAGCGTAGGAGGGAAAACCGACTATAGACACCCTCATCTCGTATCATTGTAACATTAGCAACATTATCAATTGAGAAGAGAGCATAGAGAAGAGAAGAAGCAGAGAGCTGTGTAGAAGAACCCATGTACAGAAGTTCTGATATTAATATATGAAGCTTTGATTCAGATTCATGGTGTTCTAATGCTTTCTGTGTATACATGTTGAATGTTATGCTCATGGTTGTTTTACTCTTTCTGTTGTGCATTTGCTTTTATGCTATGTATGTATGATTTCATGTTAATTATTTAAATTCTGAGAGAGTAAGGAAATGAGTTTCAATTGTTTCTCTTCTTGAGTAAAAGTTCCTGCAAGGAGTGCAGTGGAGCGTCTGCAAGGAATGCGTTGACGGGTTCAGAGTTCATCTCTGAAAGCTCAGGAGGGATACCATTATTCTCATTTTCCGTGGAAGTGCAAGTCAGGCATAGAAGTCGTGCAAGGTGTGCGCAAGCTGGTTGGAAGTTCAGAACTTTTCAACCAAGGAGGGTTGAAGACCGTTGTCGCAAGGAGTTGCACAGAGTCAAAGGATTCAAATACTTAGACGTATTTGAAGAGTGTTGCAAGGAGTGCGTGCAGAAATCTCATAGGATATTTGAGTTAGAGAAAGGAAGCTGAGGAGATTTCACATCCTCAAGGTGTTGAAGACCAGAAGAGGAGTCTTTGGTCATCATGTAGAGGCCAAGTTAGGACCGGAGTTCTTTGAGGAAAAGTTTGGACGGTCGAAATTCTTCGAGGAGAATCCCAAAACAGCGGGGATCATTGGATCTGTGGAAACTGCGAGAGGGATAACAGTCAGGATAGAGCCATCCTTTGGATAGCCTAGATTAACGTCAATCGTTGATCAAGATTTATGGGACCATCAGATCATTTCGAAGTTTCGGACTTCGGAAGTCCAAGTTGCAAGTTTGGGTCTTGACACATCAAGTACCTGAAGTCTGAAAGGATTCTCATCAGTGTAGAGAGGAGAAGTGGAAGGTCAGAGTTAGGGGTTTTGGAAGTCTCGAGGGAGAGAGTTCGGGATATAATAGAGAAGAAAATCCGAAACAAGGAGAAAACGACACGTGGAAGGACAGGAGGCTTCTTGTCAAGATTTGTGGAAAACAACAAGGAGAAACAAGCTTAAGTTTTTGAAACTTTGGAGTTTGGGGTTTCGGAAATATTGAGGGAGAGATATTGGGACATAGCAGTGGAGAAAACCTGAAATGAAGAGGAGGCGACATGTGGAAGGACAGGAGACTTCTCGTCGAGTTTGTGAAACAATGAGGTGACGTACTATTTCAGAATTTCGGGATTTTGGAGACCGAAAGGTGGAGATGATACAAAGTTCCATCTTTGGCATATCGAACTCCCGATACACTAAATAGTGTTGATCATTGGATCAAGGGAGAGTTCACAGTCATTGATCTGCTTAAAAGGGGGATTTCGAGATTTCAGTAATTCGGGTTTCGAGATTTCGGGAGTCGAGGAGTAGAGTTGCATGACATCGCAACTCCCGAATTTGCGAAAGCCGAAAAGCCAAAATTGATATCAGGAAGGGTCAAGTGTTTAAGTATTTCGAGTTTCGGAGGTCATGGAGGTAAGGTGCTCGACCAAGGGATTCACAAAATCACGAAATCCAATATCCTGAAATAAAGGAGGAATTCCCTCAAGGTTTTGTTGTGGGTAGATTTCACGAAAAGGAAATAGAAGAGCCAGTCGAGCTCTCAGGGGACAAAAAGAAAATATCTTGTGTGGATCTTGACCTGCGGGTCTGGGGAGGGGTCCGCGTCAAGTTTGGTATTAGAGCATAGGAAAATTTTATTTTCTTTCTGTAGCAGGGAAAGGAGGAATTTTACAGCCATGTCGTTGAGAAGAAGAAACAAACAAACACTTGATCCACTAGAGGAACGGGAAATGCCAAGAAGAAGGGGCAGGCAATTACCTGATCCACCAGGGGCAAGAGATGTGTGTGACTTATGTGAAAGGATGGATGCTATGGAAATAGCGTAGAGGCGCACAACTGGTGTTGGGGATCTCAGTGATTCTGAAAGTGAAAATGAAGCCGAACATGAAGGAGAAGAAGTTGTATTAGAGGATGCAGCAAATGAATGCCTACTCAGGGCTGTTGCAAGGATAGGTGCCAGGGAAAAAATGGACATTCCAATATATGAGGGAAACCTGGATGTTGAAGAGCTTCTAGACTAGATTAGAGATCTGGACACGTATTTTGACTATGAAGATGTTGAGGAAGACAAAAAGGTCAAACATGTTGTCACAATACTTAAAGGACATGCAGCATTGTGGTGGGATGAACTACAAGCTAACAGATGTTGCAAAGGTAAGTAGAAAATCAAGAGTTGGGATAGAATGGTCGCAAAGATGAAGGCAAAATTCATTCCCAGGGATTACCAAATTACTCTATTTCAAAGGATGCAGAATTTGAGATAGAAACTGATGTCAGTGAAATAGTATACTGAAGAGTTCTATAAACTGAACATCAGAGCAGGTCATCATGAAAGTGATGATGAAAAGGTTGCCAGGTATATGAATGGTCTGAGATATGACATTCAGGATGAGATGAGTATGATGACCATCCAAACGGTGGAAGATTCTTATCATATGGCTCTAAAGGTTGAAGAGAAGCTAAGCCAAAAGTAGGGTCAAAGAGTCTGAGGTAGAAGTCAAGCCAGAGGAAAACCAGTTGCCCAGGATAAGAATCAGAAACCTAAAGAAGAGTGGAAGAAACCTCAACCTCTGACTGAGAGAGGTGGAATCTCACAGAGAGGGCAGTATGCTAATAACAACACTTTTCCTCATGCTAGAGGAAGAGGGAGAGGCAGAGGTGGAGTAATAAAATGCTTCACATGTGGAAAGAATGGGCATAAATCTTATGAATGTCTAGATAAGAAGAAAGAAGGTGGTGAAACTCACATTTCCGAAGCACAAAGATGGAATGTTGAGGTAGAAGATGCTGAAGGTGGAAGATCACTGATGATGAGGAAAGTTCTCTTGACGCCAGAGAAGGAAGTAGAAAATCCAGTCCAAAGGAACAGACTTTTTCGGACTGCTTGAAAGACCAAAGACAGGGTATACAAGGTCATCGTGGACAGTGGTAGCATGGACAATCTCGTTTCTACAGAGATGGTAGAAAAGCTGGAGCTAGAGACTATTGAACATCTAAGTCCATACAGAGTTTCATGGCTACAAAAAGGACATGAGGTAAATGTCACTAAACAATGTTTAGTTGAATTTAAAATAGGGGGATATAACGATAAGATATTGTGTGATGTCATTCCCATGGATGTTTGTCATCTATTTCTGGGTAGACCATGGCAATATGACAGGAATGTGATTCATGATGGGAGAAAGAACACATACACCCTAGAGAAGAATGGGAGAACTCACATGTTGTTGCCAATTAAGGACAAAGAGGTGAAAACTGAAAGAAGCAACACTATACTTCTCATGAGTGGGAAGGAACTTCTTAAGGAGGTTAAGAAGAAGGAAGATCTGCAATTCATTGTGGTTAGAAAACCTCGAATTGTTTTGACCAGCACAAGAGTGGATGATTTACCAGAGAAAATCCAGCAGCTACTGGAAGAATTTTCTAATATAGTAGTGGATGAACTACCTCGTTCGTTGCCACCTATCCGCAGTATAAGTCATCACATCCATCTTATACCTGGAGCTAGTTTACCAAACAAAGCAGGGTACAAATTGATGTCGTAGGATAATGAAGAGGTCAAAAGACATGTCCAAGATTTAATGGACAAAGGGTTGGTTAGAGAAAGCTTGAGTCCATGTGTTGTTCCAACAATGCTCAGTCCAAAGAAAGATGGAGGCTGGAAGATGTGTACAGACTCAAGAGCGATCAACAATATTACCATCAGGTATAGATTTCCATTGCCAAGAATGGATGATTTGATGGATTTCTTGAGTGGAGCGAAATTTTTTTCAAAGATTGATTTGAAAAGTGGATATCATCAAATCTGAATGAGAGAAGGTGATGAATGGAAGACAACATTCAATATAAATGAAGGTTTGTATGAATGGCTTGTTATGCCATTTGGCTTAAAAAATGCACCTAGTACCTTCATGACATTGATGAATGAAGTCTTGAAGGATTTCATCGGAAAATTTGTCATTGTGTATCTTGATGACATACTGATTTTCAGTAAAATAGAGGAAGAGCACTTGAAACATTTGGCTATAGTGATGAGAAGATTGCAGAAAGAGAAGTTGTTGATAAATATGAAGAAGTCATCATTCATGAAGATAGAGCTCATTTATTTGGGATTTGTTATTTCAGCAGATAAGTTGAAAATGGATCCAGATAAAGTGGAGGTGATTAAGAATTGGCCATCACCAAAGAGTATCTTTGAAGTTCGAAGTTTTCATGGATTGGCTAGTTTCTATCTGAAATTCATCAGGAATTTCAGTGGAATTAGCGCACCAATGATGGACATAGTGAAGAAAAGACATAAATCTTTTCACTGGACAGAAGAAGTAGAGAAAAGATTCAATTTGTTAAAGAGGAAGATTATTGAACAGCCAATTCTGGTGTTGCCAAATTTCAGTAAGACGTTTCAGGTCAGGTGTGATGCTAGTGGTTTTGCAATTGGAGTGATTTTGAGCCAAGATGATAGGCCAATCGCATACTTCAGTGAGAAACTGAATGAGGTAGGTTAAGTACTCCACGTATGACAAAGAATTTTATGCGGTCATACAAGCACTGAAGAAGTGGAGGCACTATTTGGTTCCTAAAGAGTTCGTTTTGTATAGTGACAATTATGCATTGCAATTTGTAACTCAACAAGAAAAATTGAACCAAAGACATGCGAAATGGGTTGAATACATGCATAATTTTACTTTTGTAATTAAACATATTTCAGGAACTGCTAACAAATTTGTTGATGCTTTGAGCAGGAAATGTTTACTGGTGTAGGAATTCAGAGTCAGAACTTTGGGTTTTGATAATCTCAAGGATATGTACAAGGATGATCCAGATTTAAAAGAGGCATATGAGGCATCTGAGAATCCAGTTCTCAGGGATAGAATTCAATGGGATAAATATATGATCCAGGATGGATTATTATTCAGAGGTAATCAGTTATGTATTCCAAAATTTTCCATGAGGGAGAATCTACTGAAAGAGAAACACAGTGGAGGATTGGCTGGACATTTCGGTCATGATAATATGTTCTTGAAGTTGAATAGCTCATATTTTTGGCCAGGGATGAGAGCAGATGTCAAAAGGTTTGTGGACATATGTAGAATTTGTCAGCACACAAAGGGAAGAAAATAGAACACAGGGTTATATCAGTCATTACCCATACCAGAGAGGCCGTGGGATGCAGTAAGCATGGATTTTGTGTTGGGATTTCCAAGAACACAAAGAGGATTTGATTCAATCTTTGTGGTAGTGGATAGATTTTTGAAAATGGCACACTTTATACCATGTCAGAAAACCAGTGATGAAACTCATATCGCGAACTTGTTTTTCAAGGAAGTTGTCAGACTTCACGGCTTACCCAGAAGTATAGTTTCAGATCGAGACACCAAGTTCGTGGGACATTTCTGGACGACTTTATGGAAGAAGTTGGGGAATATTTTTTCATTTAGCTTAGCATATCATCCTCATAGGAATGGGCAAACAAAAGTTGTAAACAGAATCTTGGGAGATTTACTAAGGAGCCTAGTGACTGAACACCACAGTCAGTGGGATCACATTCTACCACAGGCGGAATTTGCTTACAATGATTTGATCAATAGAAGCATGGGGCAGAGTCCATTTCAAATTGTTTATGGAATGCAACCCAAAGGAGTTTCTGAATTGAAAGATTCAGAACAGAATGAAACTAGAAGTGCTAGTGCAGAGAATTTTGCGGAAGCAATGAAGGAGCTTCATAACCAGGTTAAAGAGCGATTGCAAAATTCCAATCAAGATTATAAGCGTAGAGGAGATAAACACAAGAGAGAACTTCAATTTGAAGTTGGTGATTTGATCCTTGCACACTTGAGAAAGGAAAGGTTCCCAAGGGGAACATATAACAAACTAAAGATGAAGAAAATTGGACCATGCAGGATCATAAGGAAATTTGTGGAAAATGCATATGAGATTTAATTACCCGATGGGATCAGAATTTCATCGATATTCAACATCTCATATTTGTACCCTTACAGAGCTAAAGAAGTAGGAGCAGACAATGAATAGACAGAGGTTCAGTGGGATAAACAAATGCCTGTAGCTGAAAAGCCACAGATGGAGAGTATACTTGACAAG
>JASDQU010374512.1:34276-54168 GCA_032191745.1 Picea mariana | reverse complement strand
ATTCGATGCCGAGAGTTTTTCATACAATTTGGCCAACGCGTCCATCAAACCCTTCGTTGTCTTTTCTTTCGAAATATTGAAAGCCACCGACGCTGCCAGGCTCAGCCGTATCGTTCCTAGAGCCTTTCTGTCAAGAATCTCCGATTCTTCGTCCTTCATGGCCGCCAGCTACTTTTCTACTCCACTCAATGGTAGGAATAGATCCTTCTAATATAAATAGTCTTCCATCTGCATCTTCCATAACTGGTAGTTTTGGCCGTTAAATATCTCAACCCTAAACTTTCCATCTTCCGACATTGCTCCCACTCGAACCAGGAACCCTCTTATCCTGTGAGTTACCTTATGCTCTGATACCAGTTGTTAGAAAACCAGGACCGTGGAGCAATAAAATAAAATAAATGAAAAAACAAAACACAGAAGACACACAATACAAGAGAGACACATATTTACGTGGTTCACCCAGTGTGGGCTACGTCCACCAGAGAAATTGCCAGGTCCTTCCTTTATTATTATCCAACAAATGAAGGGATACAACCTATAGCAAAACTCATTGTAACTTCCTCTTCTTTCTCTCACAGTCTCCTCTCTCAGAATATAATATTCACCATCACCATAGCTGCGATACATTTCCCTCGTAAAAGAGGGTTTCCTTCTAGGGAAAAAAACCCTAACATAATCTCTACCGTTAGATCTACGACCTTATAATGAACGGTCCAGATTTACAATGAAATTACAATATACTTTTACAAGGCAATTTTTTCTTCGGGGGCTTCACCCCCGAACCCCCGCTGGGGGCCCACTTGCCCCCAGACCCCGCAGAGGGGGTACCCCCCCTCTGCACTCCCCCGCGTGGAAGAGTGTACATACTTCTAGGGTGCAAATACTTAATGGGGTATAAACACGGCTGAAAACAAGGACCTCTAAATCAGGAAGATAATCAGGCTCCACAACCAACACTAACTAGGGTAACCATGTTTGGTAAGTCTCTACCATTTATTAATAATGCTATTAATAGTAGATGGAGGTTTATGCGTTGCAATAAATGGGTTCGTACCTAAGGCATAAAAAGAGGTAGTCGAAGGATAATGCAAAAAAAATGCATGATGGAGTAGATACCTATATTATATGCTAGGTTATGAATATACATGCCCGAGGAGATGAATGGCCAACCATGAAATTGAAATCCACAAGAAAATTGAGTCGAAACTACAAAAACCAGCTTAAAACCATTCTTGAATTAGTCCATTAGACAAAGTAATAGCATAAAACTATATCAAGTGGGTAAAAAATGGCTTATAAATAGTAATAAAATCAAAATTTACTATATCATTTTCACTTTTACCCAAATAGTGCAATTTGGACTAAAACACCTCCAGAATTCAAACAATGATCGTGGGAGCAATAGGTAATGGAATCACTCATCATCTAGACTAGGTAACTCTTCATCCCATCCTCTTCAAATTCAGTGGTTTACAATTTTGATTTAGATTCTATTTTGTTAGTTTTTAAGGGCGCAAATTGGGTTTTTCGTTATATGTGGGTTTCTCTTAATAGGTCACATATACGACTAGTTATACGCCCCTGTGTGAACTACAAGGGGCGTATATCAGGCCCTACCCATGACTGTTTATAAATAAACCGCGTATACGTGCGCAAATGAAAAAAAAGATGTTTCTAACTCAAAAATGATTTGGTTTTTTGCAGGATGGTATTGGAATGAAGAGAGAAAGAGCTTGAGGAGGTAGATGAAGCAATGGATCGAGATCCCGTGGCTCAAGTGGCTTTAAAAATATGTGTTTTATACAAGCTTTGGGCTGTCAAAGGAATGAGGGCCCAAGTGAGGTTGTTGGAAAAGCAGGTGGGCTATTGGGATCCCGATAGCAAGAGATTTATCCTTGATGGACAACCATTAAGGATCGAAGAAGAGGACATCTACTTCTTGACTGGACTTTCATGCCGAGGAGAGGTTTTGGACATCAAGTCTCGTGAGGCAGCGAGTGGGATGAAGGTTGAAGAATATATCGAGGCCCAGACTCCCATGGTGGGAAGTTAAATCCCTATCTGGGCTATAGGTAACCTCAGCCTTAATATTATTGTGCTCGTGCTTACTAGGATCATAGGATCGGCCTCATTGCATCAAGCATCAAGACCACTTATGTTTTATGCACTGGAGTGTGTGTACCTCACTGTTGACCAACATGAAAGGTTGGTTGACAGAGTGCAAGTAGGGGGGGAAATGAAACTTCAGGTTTGCCTCTATCCTTTGTAGCTTCTTTTTTGATCAAGTCATAGGTCTGGGACCTAGAGTGGAGACTATTCCTAGAGGACCACATGATCCGGCTATGGTGAGATGGATCGAGATCATGAAATGGCAGGGGGGGGGTAGGGTGGTGACACCCTACAATGATGATTTTTTCTTCTGGTGGCAGAGACAAATCATAGCTATGGATGAATATCCCTATGTGGAAATCGATTTTAGAGGAGATCTTGATATGTCGCTTCCACCAAGAGCCACCTACGGCGTCGTAGGTAAAAAAAAATTATATATTTCATTTTTTTATATTTTTTGTATTGAAGACAACAAAAAATGATTTTGGATGGTGTTATTAATTCGATACTTCTGTGATTGCAGATGTGGGTCTGCAACAGCTAGAGGGATTCCTATTACATAGATGGAGACACCGGGGAAATGAGGCAATGGGAGGAGAAGCGAAGAGAGTTCTATAGAACATGCAGGGTAACCTATCTCGTTTGACACAGAGGATTCCTATGGTTCAGTTGGAGGATCTACCTGAAGCCATGCAGCGACAAGTTGTTGGTGTACCTAGAGCATGGGTACGACTCTTCCAGAGTCTCACAAACGTCGTGGTTTTCTATCATGATACACATCCGACGCCATAGGCGTAGATGTCATGGGACATGTATATCGGTTGTATATGTATTTTGAGGGTTTTAGCCCCAATTTTGTAATATAAACACCATATTTTTTGGAAATATATAAAGAGGGATCTTCAACTTTACTCATATCTTACAATGTGTACATTGATTTAATAGTCTTCTTTTCTTTATTAATGTGACAAATGCTAATCTAAAACATAATCAACGTAGGCATCGGATACATGATTAGAACTTCTAGGAATGTGAAAGTATGTAATAAAATTAAATTGTCGTTCTAAAAGACGTAACTGTAGGAATCGACAGAGTAACGTCGGATCATGCACACAGTAACAGCCATTCAACTAACTTACGACTAATTGAGAATCTAGGCGAACCTCTAGAGAGTGAATACCATGTGAGATAGCATCGCGCAAAAGTTCTATGATGGCTCTATATTTGGCCACATTGTTCATGGATGGACCTAGGCATACGCCATCTGAAGACACCAGTAGACCCTTGGGTGAGTAAATCACCCAAGTGGAGGAAGGCAAGTTCTATGTATTATGACTGGCTTCATCTACAAATCCTAGGTAGACCAAAGACTCTGTTGATATCTGCCAACCAAAAGGGAAAACTCGATAAGAAAGTCAAAGACAAAAATAAAAAAGATGTATATATACTAAATTTACATTAGTATACAAAGGGTTTCACTCAAGCCCAGGGCTCGGGAGTAATACCTTTTCAAGTAGAGCCCATTTCTGGGCTCGAAAAAATTCTTCCCTTCATAATCTTCCAATTCATAGGCTCCTTTTTCTAGAGCATGTCGCACAATATAAGGACCATGCCACATGGGTTTAAAATTCCTTGCCCCTAGCGGCTCTTTGGCTTGGTCATACAAAAGGACCAAGTCACCCTCGGTATATAACCAGGGATATACAGAATTTTCGTACTAAACCTTGACATGTTTTTTGTTTTCCTCGATAGCCGTAAAGGTGTCTCGATGCTACTCATCAAGACTCTCTAGGTGCACTAGGTGTCTCTTTAAATATAAAGTGTCAGGTAGGAGCTCGACTACCAATTTGAGAGACAGGATTTCACATTCAATGGGAAGTATCGAATCCACACCATGCAGTAACTGAAAAGGGGAAAAATCGGTGGCAGTCTTAACCAAGGTTTGGTATGCCCAAAGCGCGGGATACAACATGATGTGCCAATTGGAATTACTCCAACTGACAGTTTTTTGCAATATGGTCTTGAGAGACTTGTTGACGACCTCTACTTGCCCATATGCCTAGGGATAATAAGTAGATGAGTGGCCATCTTTAAACCCCATTTTGGACGCTAGTTCTACCATCATTTCATTTTGAAAGTGACTACCATGATCAGTGACAATCTCACTCGGGATATCAAACCTGGAAATAATTTGGTTGAACACGAAGAAGGTTGTAGTCTTCCCATCAAATTTTACAGTAGGCATGGCTTCTACCAACTTGGTAAAATAGTCGACATCCACAATGATGTGTTGATACCCCCCAGCCAAAGTTGGGTTGCAATTGATGAAATATAACCCCCACTTGGTGAAGGGACCGACAATAATGATTGGCTGAAGAGGGGCTAGGTGCGAGCACATTTTTCGAGTGAACACCTAGCAGGGGTGACACTTCTTAATTGCTTCAATGCAATCTTTAAGGATGGTGGGCCAGAAGTAACCGGATCACGGGATTTTTTGGGTTGTCGCAAGCCCAGATAGGTGACCCCCACAAGCCCCTTTGTGGCAGTCATTTAGGACTAACTTGACTTCCTCGTGAGTTAAGAAATGACGTAAGATACTATCTATTCCTCGGTGATACAAAGTGTCATTGATGATGGTATACTTTTTGGTTTGGTATCTAACTTGTCGTCGATCATCTCATGAGAGATGCTAAGAAAAATTCAAGGTTTGAAGATATAAAACAATGTCTCCATACTAGGGGTCAGACAACGAGACAAGGAAACTGTATTCATCTGCAAATGAATCGAAATGGATAACATCCTTGTCTAATCATGGGAAATCAGATATTAACTCTACAAAAACTAGTGACTTCTTGGACTTGGTTGAAGCAAAGTCGAGATCAAATTCTTGTAAGATGACAATCCATTTATTCTATTTCCCACCTATGATATGCCTAGTGAGGACGTATTGAAATGGATTAACATCGACGACTAAAGTAGTTTTGCAAAGCAATATATAGTGTCGAAAATGTTGGACTACGTGAATGGTATCCAAAGCTAGATTTTTGACGTGAGAGTAATTAATCTCAGGATTGACTAAATTTTGAGTGAGATAGTAGATGACGTGCTCATGGAGCTCATTATCCTCCTGAACTAGAACCATTCCAATCATCTCTTCAGATGCGACAATATATAACAAGTAATCTCTATTGTAATTAGGATATTTCAGCAGAGGAGCTGCTACCAAGGCTTTCTTTAAGGCGTCAAAAGACTTCTGGGCTCACTCATCCAAGATAAACGGGGTGTATTTCTTCAGTAGGTGCATGAAACCCTTAGTGATATTGGCATAATAAACTATAAACCGACGCAGAAAGTTATTCTTCCCCTGTAAAACTTGAAGTTGTCTAATTGTGTGTGGGGGAGGAAATTGAAGTATTGCCTCAACCTTAAGAGGATCTACCATGATCCCAGTCTTGAAAACTAAAAATCCTAAGAGACGGCCATACCTAATGCAAAAGATGCATTTGTGAGGGTTTAACCGGATTTTATAGTAACGACATCTTTCAAAAACCAGCTGAAGGTGTGTGACATGATCCACTCTCTTGCAAGAGTGAGCAGCAATATCATCGAGGTAAGCTTCAACTATATGCTTGAGATCATGAAAAGTGAAAGTCATGGCGCATTGGAAGGTTGCTCCAGCATTTTTCAGGCCGAAATGCATTTTTCAGTATGCAAAAGTACCCCAAGGACATATAAATGTCATTGTGTGTTGGTCCTTAGGTTTGATCTGGATTTGGTTATATCCTGAAAATCTGTCCACAAAGGAAAATATTTCGCTTCCCGCACACTCATCGAGAATCTAATCAATGAAAGGTGTGGGGAAGTTATCTTTAGGACAAGATTTGTTCAGGTCGCGAAAGTCCATACACACATGGATGGTTCCTTTCTTTTTATTCATAGGAATGGGGTTGGATACCCATTCAGTCAAGGGAACTGGGTAGATGAAGTCAACATTAAGTAGCTTCTCCACCTCTGCCTTAATAGCGGGGGCCTTCCTAGGATTAACAGCTCTAAGATGTTTTCAAACAGGTTTATCATCTAGATAAGTTTTAATTTCATGTTCGACAATATGAGGGTCGATCCCTGACATCTCTTCATATGACCAAGCGAATACGTCTCAAAATTCTTTGAAGAGGTTGGTGTAGATCAAAATCTCTTCTGGCGAACAATCTGCACCTATATTTACGTTCTCAATTTTGCCAGGGGTACAAGAGATGTCGATCGAGACGGTAGGATAAATACTTTCCATATTTCCTTTGGCATAAATACCATGTGTATCAAGAGGAACTACGGCGTGACCAACTATCTCACTCAAGGTAGATCGAAAATCATCTTGCTCAATTCTTTCAAGATTTGGGAGAAAATAAGATCGATGATGCATATCGTCCCAAGGTCTCTCGGAAACATTCTTGGATTCAAGGATGGCTTTTACTGAAGGCAAAGTCTCATCTAACAAATCATGTGAACAAGATAATGAAGTGGCCCATACGGGCCTAAGAACAGGATCCTCCTCGTCCATCTGTGAGGTAACGGGATCAGGATCGGCGGAAGAGTCAATGATAGCTTGATACGCAATCTTCGATGTTGATAGTGGCATAGCCATGCCATCATGTGAATGACCTTCAATCGACAAATTCGGAGAAGGTAGGGTTAGAGGATCACTAAAATAGGAGGTGCAGAAAGGAATGGACCTCTCTGCTAAAGTAGTTCTACTAGACATGGCGTAAACATGGTGCATCAGTGTCAAGAAGTTGAAAGTACCCATGAGGGAAGAATACATTTCGACATCGATATTCTCAGTTGTCGGCTAAGAATTTTCAATCATAGGGATCTACAGTCCAACATATGTGTTAGGACTAGAGTACGCAAAGGATAACTGGTTGATCGTCATGATCTCCCCCTGATGAGGAAAACAAAGCACACAGAAAACGGATGATACGACAATGACCATAGCATAGTTCCAATTGTGATCTATTAACAAGTTATAATCGAGAGGTGCATCAACCACCTCTACTTCCACCTCTACCATCTTCCCACCTAACTGGACCAGAAAGGTGGGGGGAATACCATGAGGGTGGAAGGAATGACCATCAAATGCAGTCATCATGTTCCATGACTTGGAAAGGTTCAGAGAACCGATAGCTTTCCAACAGACCAGGGACATCACGCAAGTGGCAGCACCTTAATCAACGACCGCTCGTTTCATAATATACTTGGAATACTCCATGTGGATTTAAAAAGNAAGCGAGGCTTCATGTCTGTGACATCAAACTTGATGACTTTCGAGCCACTAGGTTCTAGAGATCTTAAGTCAAAGAGTAAGGCATTCCTCTATGATGGACACGTCTAAAGTACCTCCAAAGCTGACATCGCACAAGGGGTTTGGCCCAGATATTCAAAAATAGAGTAGTTCTGGGAGGCTCTAGCATTAGGGTTGTGGGTAGAGAGCTTGATTACTCCTTTCAGAATACGAGGCAGTGGCTCTAGTTTCTTGATCTGTAAGTTCGTCTCCAGGGGTGGAGGAGGAGCTTCTAGATTTGTACTATCTTTTGAAGAGCTATAATATCGAGTGTGGGTGGCTATATCAATTCTCACATTGACCATATTGATGCAAACACGATCGCCATCTTGCGATGGTGGGTTTTGACTTCCACCAGGCACATTTTCGACGCTCGAAGAACTCAAGGCTAAGTGTTGGTTGTGTGGGAATGGATTCATCAGCACAACAGGCGGTAGATTTAAAATCCTCGCAGCCTCCGCAAGTTTGGGGCACAAGTGGGTAAGGTGGTCATCGATACAAAGTTTACAAGGAAACTTCACCTTATGCTTCTCTTTCCTACCCTCTCTAGCATTATCATTCTGTTTCCCATTATTATCTTTGTCCTTGGGTTTATTAGTATTATTATTCCCACCCTTACGATTATTTAGACCTTTCCTTTTATTCCCATCTGGTTTTTGGTCACCATTTGGGTTCTTCGAAAATTGCATGGAATGTACATCTATCGATTAGGTGGGTTTGGAGGATCCAGACGAGGTTGGCTCCCAACAAACTTCATTTTTAAGTCTATGGATTTTACATTGGCATACCCTACAATGCCATCAGCATGAGGTCCGGAAGTTTGTCTAGGATCGTGATTTGTCTGTGATGCATCTTGAAGAAGGTGGTATAACATCCTAGACTGAGCATATATCAAATCAAATTGTTGGGCTCTAAGGATAGCTTCTTCCTCGCTAAAGACCTTGGAAGTAGAAACGTACTTTGAAATAGGAGCCTATAAAGACTTTAGGAACCATTCTAGAAGAAAGGTCGGGGGTATAGGAGTCTTAACCAACCGCCTTCGCCTACACCATTCCTGGATATGGTCTGAGATGTGAGTGTCGGTACCCTGGCGTAAATTTGACAAAATTCCAAGGCCAGCATCATAACGAATGGGCAGTTGAAAGTGATTGAGAAAGGATAGCACCAACTGATGGAACGACCCATATGTCCCTCTAGGTAGCTCAATGTACCATTGTGACGCCACTCCAATGAGACTACGTTGAAACAATCGTAACCTAATAGAATCATGGTTCAGAGAATTTGATGAGCACCAAAGGTGAAAAGTAGTGACGTGATCACCAAGGTCTTCGCCATTCTTACCCTCAAACTTTGGAATGTCTGATGGAAGTTTGGTAGGGACAGGGGGCCATGTGGGGTCATGACTCACTAGGTCATTCATTAGTTTAGACAAATCTGGCAGATTAAGCGTGGCCAGAAAGGGAATACGGAGTTGCGACACCTGACCCCATCCTCCCGTGAAATATTGTGCGTTAGGAACTGTGTTCCATCTAGAATTATGGTGGGGACCAAAAACTTGTCCAGAATTATAAGACCCTCCTCCGATTTGATTCGTAAAATATGGATTGGGCATCATTCCGGCAGAAATGTTCTGATAAGTGTTATGCAAAATTTCCCCCAGTTGGATTAGATCCAAGTTGGGGGTTGTCAAAACTGCCCCCAACTGGATTATATCTGGGTTGGGGAGTGCCCAAAGTGTAAGACTGGCCTCCTCTAGGTGGGAACCCGGAGGATTGAAGTGGATTCATCATGCCAAAATTATTGGTCGGAATTAGCACTAGGGGATAGGGATATAGGGAAGAACTTGTTCGCTAGCTAGGTTGTTCCATCTAGTCGTAGAAGAATTAGACCTAGGGTTAATAATAGGGACACTCCCTACATTAGGATTCACTTGGGGAATATGAGAACCACCAAACGGGGAAGGAGTGTAAGAAGGTGTAGTGCCCCCAAGTCCAAGGCTAGCCTTATGGCTAGCAGTTGGGATGGTAGTTGAAAACTGCGAGGTGAAGTTAGGCATACCATAAGAAAATAGACTAGAATCCATGGGGATGGTCTAAACATTGTAACTCAATGAGTGGCCAAAACCCCCAAAAGGGTTCAAGGAAATAGATGAAGCATTAACTAGAGGCCGAGCCATAGTACCGATGTAAGCCTTTAGCACTACAACTGTAGTGGTTGCAGGTGTCGAAGGAGTTCCATTAATTATAGTGGGATTGGGAGTCGAAGAACTCCCATTGTTTTGAAGACTAGATTCAGTACTCATCCTTGCAGGATCACAAGTATGAAAAATGTATGTGTGTGTACCACTACTGATAATTCTATGCCTTTTATAAGGAAAGGACTCGAAAACTAGTGGTAACTATAACAACCGATGGGACCTGTGAGGAAGCTGGTCTGACTCCATGACGACTTATGACTCTTCCACAAATAAAAATATATCCTATGGCCAACTAGTATTCAAAGAGAATACCAAAAAGTCAAATGGCCAATATGCATGCAAACGAGCGAAAGTGGTTGAGTGGCCTCCCTCGCTAAATAAGGTATGTATCGTCCAAGAGGGACCTGAGACTCCCCGCTAAAATATGGAGGTAACAGAAATAGTTATAAGGGCCCTTGTGGGCTTAACAACCAGTCGGTCAGATCCCCCCAGAGAGGTAATCCTCCATAAAGGCTATGTGTTGTCCGACCCTTAGCTAACTCAGGGTACAATAAGAATAACCCCTGCAAGTAACCTATGAGATACCTAAGTCAAGCAACTAATAAACCATTGTATAACCGATACATAGGAGAGCATTCGTAAGTCTGGATCACCGTATGGGAAGGGTAGCAAATCTTGAAACCTTGAAAGCACCGCCTCTCATAGAGGTATGGGCACTAGCAAGATCTCCAAATACGAATAAATCCACATAAATATCTCTGATGCTAGATGAGTATCCAGGGGTTATCCCTTCAACTAATTTTGTGCAACCTTGTGATTAACTTCGGTGTGAGCGGAGCCTCCTGATCTTACCGATTATACAATGGACTTCTCAACTCCCTATCTCAGACACATATATTGATTTGATTTCCTTGGAGAAGTTTAGTCACAAAATCCTATTCCAAGGAACTAAATTCTAAGATAATTTGTGCACCCTAAAAATAAAATCGTGACTAATCAATTTTAGTTTAAAGCGTAAATTTTATTGGTCGTGGTTACTCAAAAAGGTATGGAAGTGAAACTCATGGTGTTATGACTCTGCCAAAAAATAAATATGGATATAATGCAAAGTCTCTCTTTAACTTTTCAATGAATGATATGCTAATAAAAACAATGCAGTCTTCAATTTCAAATTAGAAGTAAAACACAATCTTTCGCTAAATGTGCTAAGCTAATGATAAAAATTCAAAGACAAAAATGCCAACCAATGAAAAATTCCTATTTTTTTGTATTTTCAATATTCTAAAAAGAAAATGCATGGACCTATAAGAAACTTGACAGATGAATTCTACTGTGTATAAAAGCAGTAGTTCAAGTAGAATACCAGGCAGCCAAGCAAACATCCCAGAAGCCAAGGAAAAATTAAAAATAGAAAACAAAGAGAAAGACTACGCCAAAAAATTGAACTCCAAACAATATTTTTGTCATCCCAGATAATCTCAAAAGACACTACAGAGACCTAAGAAGGCTCAACAATCATTAAATCCTACCCAACAGTCACTCAACCAAGCAAACAAGCAAGGGGAAGTGGTATACATGATTGTTCAAGATAACAGAGTGTATATATGCTTCTTGCAGTGAGATAACAAGCGTGTATACATGACTGTCAAGGAAAAAAGGGCATAAATGCTTTAAAACAAGGCCAGGTAAGGGTAAAAAGGCTGAAAATTCAGACTTAGAGTGAACAGGATCTGTCAAGCAGTGATACAACACGAAACACAAAGGAAAAAGAGAAATGTAAGAAGAAAAAGTACTTCAACCCTTAGAAGGAAGATCTCTCCCAAGTGGAGTTTCCATTTTTGTTACAAGGGAAAAAATCTCTATGGCCAAGGGTAAACCACAACTCTCTATGGCCAAGGGATTAGCACATCAGATAGAATAATCCATTAATAAACATTACAAACACGCCCATGGATAATAATCATATATTTGCAAGATACCAATAGGACAAGAAAGGAGTATTTCAATTAATAATTGATCAGCAGAAGTGTCAACATTACAAACTTCCGTGTCGGCACGGTTTGAAACCAAGAAACCAATCTCCTTCCAACTGGATCCCCACCACTTCAATCCTCCACCAAAGGCAAGCTCATGAGAAAGAGGCAAAGAGGTCCTCTCAATAATAAGGGAAGAGCTTGGGAGTTGAACATTGTGTTCAGACTTGAGGGACAAAGGGATGCATACTCAATATGAAGTAATTTCTCTAGAGTAACTTTTCTCTCAAAGTTGAATGCTTTCTCCTATTTTTCGATAGTTCGAAATTGTGCTCTTATAGCCTCCAGAATGCAACTGAAGGGTCGAGTCGGAACGTTTCCAGTACATGGAAGACCAAGGATCAGAGATCTTTTGTCGTGAGATGGAAAACCGACCTCATTTTGTATTTTTTGGCACAAATCCCGATATACGCTAGTTGTAATGGAACAGCAAGCATATACACATCTTGCATAGCAACTAGGGAGTGTATATGTGGAGAATTGTATATTTTTTAGCTCTGGATTCATCAAAAAAGGATGAAAAGTCTGCATAGGGAAATGGAAAAAGGCCCTCTATGCAAGATAGCAATGGTGAGGCAAATATTGCTATAATAGGGACTTTGATGAGAGATCAAGGTTGAGACTTTTGGTGAGAGACCAAGGTCGAGGATAGAAATGAAGGAATTTTTCTAGTGTGAGCAGTGTAGAATAAAAGAAGGAATTTTTCTTACACGAGTAAGAGGATAGGAAGGAGGGTGTAAGAGAATTCAAAAATGAAACTAAGGGTTAGGAAGATAGGAAATGAGAGGGAATTTATGAGAGGAGATGGATTCTTCAAAAAAAATTCTAAGTATGGAGAATAAAGGAGAGGGGAAATGGGAGAGTGGATAATTTAAAAAAAATTATAAGTGTGGAATGATGTGTTCCAAGAGATAATCCATGAGATGAATGGTTCCAAGAGATGATCATGGTTCTGAAACATTGATCATGGTTCCAAGACATGGTTCCAAAAATTAGCTTTGTCACATATTGAGGAAGCGATCTTTTGTTGGTTTGACCAAAACCATGGATATTTTGAGCATACTAAATCGGATTTTGAATCTGAAAAATACGTGATGAAGATATGACTGAGGGATACACAATGAAATGATAATATTTCACAATTTCCTTCCTCTAATAATGATTTTTTGTTTTGTTATTCCAAGAGCGAGAAACCTAGGTGATCGAATTTTTTTATCAACATCTGGCTCCAACTATGGGGCAGTGACCCCCTATGGGTTGTTGAGAATCTAGAATATTAGTTTGGATGCCTTCTCCATTGGGATATGGAGTCATATTCAAAATAAATTATTGTAATTCCGCTTCCATTAAGTCATCTTCAAACATTGCCTCCATCTAGAAAATGCTTTATTTTGAAAAACTTTGATTGAAGAAATAAACTATGTAAAATCCAAATCTACCTACCATATGCTACTTGAAGGAAAAGTACATTTTTCAAGTGTAATAAAATTTCCAATTAGTCCATTCAAGCATCCAATTGATCTGTGGATTGAACTCCGGAATTGGAAAATATGTCAGGGTTTCTACCAAGAAGTAAAAAGTATGCCCAAAGCATACTAAAGTAAAACTGAGTTGAATATGACCAAAATATGTTTGCATTGCTTGACTAACAATGCTTTGGAACCACATTTCAATAAAATCAACTCTCAATTGTTCATGATCATTGTTGTCTTTAGTTTGATGAGAATTTTCCTACTTGAAAATATTTTTATCTTTATTTTTATCCTCAACCATATTCAAGATTCTTGGTTCATCAACCATGTTTTGAAATAATTCTTCCTTTATGAAATGATCATGTTTCAATAGCAAGGTTGCAAATATGAATTGTCCCAGAACACTTATGGAGCATTGTAATCCTATCTTTTGTTGTTCATCAACAACTTTATTATCTTCATAAATAAAGCATATTACCCATGGATCCTCTTTTTGCAAGTGCCCTTTGTTTGATGCTTGGAAGATGTTTTCTTCATTAAACTCGTCTTCAGACAAGAAATATTTATCCTAAAATTCTGATATAAAGTGAAGATTACTTATATTTATCCAATAAAAACATTATTTTGGGGGGTTGGTATAAGTTAGTTGTGATATTTGAGGATCTGATGAAAAATATTTATCATGATTATATTGCATGAAATCCTTATACACATCAAGTGGAGGTTCTTCAAATTCATCTTTAATTTAATTATAATCATCACTTTCAAATTGAACATCTAAGAGGTTGAAATTTCCCTCCAATGTAGCATGTAGAGGATGGTATCCTTCTTGAATTGGAAATTTGGGGTTCTCATTTTTCTTTTTCAAGACTAAGATCTAATAAAAAAATTACATCTTTCATTAAGTATTCCTACAAAATTAATTCCTCTATTGTCTTGGAAAAATCTTGGGGGATTTACCAGGTTAGCACCAATTTCATGAATGTTTCTTTCAATGATTTTAGCTTACTGCATTAATTGTTTCCAACTATACTTTCCCTCTTTCTTCAATAGAAATATCATATTCATGGGTAGGGAATTTTCATAACAACTAAAAATGAAGACATCATTTGGAAATATTTCTTGAGGAATCATGTGAAGAATATTCATGAATCTGAAAGTGAAATCTTTGACTATTGCGTGCACATTCATTTGGATTTTAATGTAATGTCCCCACTTTGGGACATCATCACAGTGCAGAGGTTTATGATGACCAAAGTAGCCAAATGAATGTTATAGAGAGTACAGGGGTTACTGAGAGGCATTGTGGGGTCCAACTTGCATTTCTCATCATATTCCATCATTATGAGCCATTCCGCATAGGTTGGCTTTGATTCTGTTTCATTCTGGCGATTTCCATAATTTTGACTATTTTGAGCTATAAGCTAATTGAATTCATTGAAGAGGTCATTTTGGGCACATTACTTGGAGGAACCTCTCAGTGTAATAGCTCATTAGAGTTGGGAGAAGAAACACTACAGGATGGGATGGTGAGAAGTGACTTTCAATGGCCAGGGAAGCCACAAGGAGAGATAAGTTGTTTTTCAGAGGTAAAAAGGTTAATTAATTCATCAAAGTGATTTAATTAGTTAATTAAATATTAATAAAATGAAAGTCACTTTGGAAGGAAAAGGAGACAAAAAAGTTAAAGGCAAGGGCCTCTACTCATGGATCCATGTATGATCATATTTTGATATCTGGCTTTTAGCTAGTGAGCCCATCATTGGGGGTTTTGAGGGTTTTGACTTAACAAACCCTAGAGGATGATTCGGTGGTGAAAGATTCCACATTGTTTGTCCCAAGCTTGGTCTCAGAGATGCAATACGCTCCCACGCCATTCTACTTCCAGATCTACTCAGTTGCAAGAGGATTCTGCATAAGTTGCAAGGACGGAGAGAGAGAGAGAGGGCACCAGCTAGGGTTTCTAGCAAGAGGGGCACACCATTCATTGAGGGAGGATTCATCTTAGCTGAGGAGAGGCGATTTTGGGAATTCTAGGTATTGGGTTTCCCTTGTAGGTGTTAAATCATTATTCTTGGTGGATTCCGGAGGTTTTTTGGTAGTGGATTCATCAGTGTTGAGAGTGGGATGATTTCCCAAGAGGAGGGTGCACCACATCTTGGAGGATAGCTAGATCTATGGATCTAGACAGTATTTGGCCTATTTGATCACTTGGGTTTTCATTTTTGTGCCTCGATCTATCATTCTAGTGGATTGGTGGATTTGTTGGAGGTCTCTAGGAGAGAGGCTGAATTATTAGGGTTTCATCCATCCAGGAGGACGCACCATACATTGGAGGAGGTTCAGATCCATGGGGTTTGAGAGTGATGTTGGAGATTCGGGCACCTGGGTTGTTCTTTCCATCACCTGATCCATTTTTTGGCATTTTTTTTGGGGTGATTGGACACATTTGGCAGCATGGCCGAATTGTTGAGGAGCTCCAGCATTCCAGCAGGATGTGGCATCATCCAGTTAGGGCTTATGCACTTCATATGTCAAGATCTACCTTGGTATTGGTCTTCATCTCTTATCTAGCCTGTGGAGGCTTATTTTGTATTATCAAGATATTTTTGTAGCAGCTCATACTTCTATCTTGGAGCCATCTGTTGAGCATTCTAGATCGTCATCTTCATTGTAGCAAGTTCCTCTATTTCATGAATAAAATCATATTTGAGATGTTTTGGCTTGTCTATCATAATGAATATGGTTGAGGTATGTTCCATGGTTGTATCTTCTTGTTTATAGTTGCATACACACATATAAACACATCAGTAAACCCTAAGGCCGAAATCAAGAGGCCATTATGTAAGTAACAAATGTAAACAAGTAGATCATACAAGTGTTTGACGAAATACCACAACCAAAAAAGTTTTTAAAGACACCCAAAACCATGATGATCCTAGCATAATGGATTGGGATCATTACAGTGATATCAGAGCTTAGACTCCTACTAGCCTGAGGGATATTCCATAAGGAAATATGGGCTCTATAGATTTTTTTAGAGAAGAGGTTAGTTTTGAAATGGAATACCATGCCCTTTGTGAGAGACTTGGGGATCTAATAACACTCTAAAAGTTTATATCCATGAAAAATCCCAGTTGGAGAAAAGATGAGGTGACATATTGGACCAGCATAGTAGAGGGAAATAGAGCCATAGAAGCTATATGGAGAGAAGAACAGAGTAACCCCACACCCATTAGGAGCACGCAGCTTTGCTACAGTTGCAAGGTGCCTTGGGAACCAGATCATAGGTGTAGGAGTAAGGGTAAGAAGCATATTATTGAGGTGAACTATGACAGTGACTATGAGGCATGTGAGGATGGATCGATTGATGTTTATCTGGAGCAGTCTAATGATGATAGTGACTCTTTCATAGAGGCTAGTGATAATGACTCTTGAATAGATGTTGATGATACTAGCACGCATGAGGAGGATGGTGACCCTTGTGTAGTGGATAGACCGTCGGATGGGCAGGATGATAGCACCAATGCTTCAGTAGATAGATCACATATTATTGATGACCTTACGCCTTGGAAAAGTGGTGACACTAGTGAGGATTCACACATGTTAGCACCTGGATCATATAATCTCTCTATGAGGGTCGTGACACTTTGGTCATATTTCCAGACACCTATGATAGCGACATCATATGAGGATAACAATAGCATAGAGGCACCTTGTGTGAGGGATGCACAAAATGGATGCATGGATCCACATATCCAGGAGGAGACATAGGAAGTACAGGTAGTTGATCCTACACTTACAAATCAACATGAGGATACTGAGTCACATCTTTTGGAGACTCCATTAGTTGAGCAGATTGTGGATACTGACAGGTTTATATAGAACTTATTTCCAGGATCAGCCTGCATGGATGAGGATGCACTCTTTATTATTCATGATGACCATAGCATGTGTCTAGACACAACTATATGGGATCCAGGCGCAGATGATAGTAGGAGGTTGAGTGCATAGGAGGATACAGTTGCTCACACTGGATAAAGTATGATTCAGAGGGAGCTAGCAGTTGAGAATGATGTGTAGTTACATATGGGAAAACCTAGTGGCACAATAGACAACAGGCAGTTCATCACTTTATCTTCTATAGAGAGTGTTTTTTAGGATTTTAGTGATGGCACTAGCAGTGAGAGGCATGAGGGGGTACCTCAACATGACTATGATCAAAAGTCACACTACTTAGCAAGTCAGTTGAGAGTTAGTGAGGCTATGATCATGACAGCCACTAGGCGTATTGATGACATGCATGCATTACTGGAAAATTACTGTTGGAGAGCATCAGTGGCACATGGTAGTTCAGATGAGGGATTTTCCATGGAGGACTTTCATACTCTTGGGGAGAGAGTATCGATGATGAGGACCGACTACCAGGGGTTATTGACTGATAGGGACTACCTATTGAGGATTGGTGAGATGTATCATGAGGCTCTGAGGGAGAAGGAGTTGGAGATAGATAGAATTACTTAGGAGTTGAAGAGCACTCAAGGATTCTTGTGAGGCACACAGACTGCCCTTCAAGAATCAGAGTCTAGGTCAAATGAGTCTCTTGAGGAGATTCATCATATACCCACTTCATATGTCTTATTGGACACTTAGATGTATCAATCATTCATGTTGATAGAGGATGTTGGTGATCTAGAAGAGGAGCACCAGTTGATGGAGGACACTTCCATTTATGTTCTGAGAGTGGTTGACCTCCATGTAGAGGTTGATCTAGTAGTTTTCCCATGATGTATGATGCAGCATGAGTCTATGGGAGATGACATGAGTATGTCGAAGCATACATTGATTAGTGATAGCTCACAGGTACTTGCTGAGATGTATGGTGGGATTCAGAGGGGTGTACTACCTTGCAGGGAGGAGACACACTTAGGGGAGCATGCAGAGGCCACTCCTTTGTAGCAGCATATGGTTATGAGATATCACCTTCACCATTTCAGTAGCTGTGTGGGTGATAGGAAATGGAGCTTTGTTTACCAGTAGTTAGGGGAGTTACTTTTGGTTGTATCTAATGATTGGGGTTTAGTGAGGGATATAGGTGAGAAGTTATCAGGGGTACAAGTAGACGTGCTCTTGGTCATGTCCTTGGGATTGACTGAGGAAGGTTTTATTTTTCATCCCTACGGTCAGCTACACATTTTTCTGTTACCTTTTCCTGACACTTTTATCATGGACAACAGCATGAGGAGAGATAGACAATGGCATTGGGAATGGGGAGTGCCTAGGCTAAGGCCACCTGACATGAGTATCTTTATGGAATCCAACCAAGTAGAGATGGATCGTCATACGCCGCTAGTTGAGACTTGGTGTGTGATAGAGAGCATCATGGGCTAGGTGATATCAGATGAGCACATAGGGCTTCTGACAGTGATTAGTCTCGCACAGGAGCGGTTAGAGGGGATTGGAAGTGATAAAATTCCAAGTTTTCCATGGGATCCGAGAGTCCATTTTGTTAGCAAGATGTTCATGTTGACCCAGGTTGTGCCAAAGACCCACACACTCCACCTTGGTTTGGTTTGGAGTGGGCCTACAAGTACTTTTCCTATGGGGCGAGACCTTTTCTTATGCTTGATCATCATGATAGGGCATGGATATTTTTGGACAGGTGCTTCTTCTACAGAGGTATCTTCGTTGATACAGTTTTTGGACAACAGGTCCAATGGTCATAGGTATTTTAGCTAGAGGACCCAGGAGAGGAGGATACAGGATGTATGCAGGGGGCAGACAGTCATGGTCAGAGTAGTACATGACCAGCAGGGTGATCTTCAATAAAGGTTAGTATGGGACCCAGGGATTGTAGGATTGATCATATCATTGACTGATAGGGGAGAGTGTACCATTGCAGGGGAAAGTTATTCTAACTTTCCATTGAGCTTCAGTATTCAAAGGAGTGCATCGCTTGCGGGTGTCTCACGATGGTCTTGCAACACTTCGTTCGTGCATTAGCATGAGAAATTGATGGAGGCTGTATGGATCTTGGTAGAGACTTAGAGGATGGATTTGTTTCGAGATGATGCCATGTGTCATATGCAGGAGACTTCTAGATTTTATGTATTTCAGGATTATGCGTCCCAGGAGCTAGTCGTTCATGACTTAATATGGGACCCAGGGGGAAGCATGTGTGATTATTCATCTTTGGAGGGTTTCTACTATGTATCCCACATGTGGACATGGGATCCTCATATTATACTTGAGGGGATTTGGTTATTTATTGAGGACAAGGAATTTTCTAGTAGGGAGGACTGTAATGTCCCCACTTTGGGACATCATCAAAGTGCAGAGGTTTATGATGACCAAAGTAGCCAGACGGATGTTATAGTGAATATAGGGGTTATTGAGAGACATTGTGGGTTCCATATTTCATTTCTCATCATATTCCATCATTATGAGCCATTCCTCATAGGTTGGCGTTGGTTTCATTGCATTCCAACGATTTCCGTGATTTTGACTATTTTGAGCTATAAGCTAATTGAATTCACTGAAGAGGTCATTTTGGGCATATTACTTGGAGGAACCTCTCAGTGTAATAGCTCATTGGAATTGGGAGAAGAAACACTATAGGATGGGATGGTGAGAAGTGACTTTCAGTGGCTAGGGAAGCCACAAGGAGAGATAAGGTGTTTTTTAGAGGTAAAAGGGCTAATTAATTAATTAAAGTGATTTAATTAATTAATTAAATATTAATA
>JASDQU010374512.1:3876-25210 GCA_032191745.1 Picea mariana | reverse complement strand
CATTGGCATGCAATGAAAAACTTTAAATTAAGTTAGCGGTTTTTACAGTTGCGATTAAATGCATTCTGTAGGTTAGAATATGTATTGGAATTTCTAGTTAACTGCCCTTTCATTTCTGCATACCAATTGAATCTTACTTGATCATTGTTAGTTGGTTATCCATTGAACATGTTAAAACTATATTAAATTTTGTATAATGTCATGTACCCAGTATACTAGTGGGATATAATATTTGACAAAATCCAAAAGGAATGAATAGCTCTTGCATTTACCGATTCATATTTCAATTTCTGAGAACAAAACTTTGTTTATGGTGTTGTCAGAATTTTAATTATGTGTTGTTAAACCTCTTTCCCAAATCGAATTTGTAGATTCATTTTCACCGTGTAATGGTTAAAAAAAATTTTGGAATAAGAATTTCATGGAGACTCTAATCATTGCTAATTAAAATGACAACATCAAATTAGAGTTCTTTGGAATGTTGTCCATCAATTCACAATCTGATATCTTCATTGCTGCAAATTTTAGGCAAATGGAATTGGAAAATCGTATGGTTGTTGTGTTTTAGATTCTACCCTATTTATGCAAATTAATCTAACATACAAAATGGAATTCGAAACTGATTAACTATGTGCTATCAATTTCTTCCACCTCTTAGAAAATTCGAACCTATTTATGTTCATTGCCTTCGATTTCTTATCAGAATTTTAGAGTTTATTGTCTTGGTGAATCAGTTACCCAAAACAAAATTGTAGCTTGCATATATTCACTGCGTAAGTGGTCCGAAATTTTAAATCCGAGTTCGTTGTCATCCTTGAACAACACAGAATTTACCAATTTGAGTGATTTTTCTTCCTCTTCCTTTATCTTTAATTTTATTTTATAAATCTAAATTGTGGTTTTCTATCGGTTCACTATAAGAGGTTGAAGTCTGGTAGTTAATATTATTAATTGTTCTGGCAAAGTGACTTATACAATTGAAGAGTGAATTTTTAAAAGATATTTTCATGATAGGATCTAATTCGGAAATGAATTAAGGATACACAATAAATTGACCTTCTGGAATGCCTCTATATTTAATTTTATGTCCATCCTTTAACCTTTTCAATCAAGGAGTCTATTCACTACCTGTAAATTTTAATTCAAATTTATCAGAATTTAGTCTCGTTTCGAGGTCTGGATTGGGTGTCAGATCAAGTGTTAGATCAGGTGTCAAATACAGGGTTGGATTAGGTTCTGTATGGCAACGTCTCTCTTGGAAAATAACAGTGTTAATTAACATGTTCGTGTCTAGTTTCCCCATTTCCAGTTAACTGATATTAGTAATGGTTTTTCCTCATTTTTAAAACAATGGTAACATTTGCATAGCTAACTCTAAGAGTGGTGAGTTCATGATTGTATTGATTGGCATGGCCTAAACATGTTCACTCATATTTTACCCATCGCTACCACTTCTTGACAAACCTTGCATCAAATTTATTGCCCTTTCCTCTAAGTCTATGCAATTAATNGTTTTTGTTGCACGTTGAATTTAATTTAAATTATCAAAAATTAGTGTCGGATCTAAGATCGGATTAAGGTAAGGATTGAGTGTTGGATTAAGGTCTATAACGAGTGTCAGATAAATTTCGAACGGATGTCATATTTTTCTCCACACCGGATCAAGGGCTGGGATAGATTCGAGAACTCCTTTGTTTCTTTACTATAGAGATGTAATTTAGCATCTGAATAATTTTATTGTTAATTAATATTGGGTCTTCCTAATTTCTTAAATGGATTTGTAAGTTAGCATTGAGTGCTTTACTTAATGTTTAAATAAGACTTGGGTTTTATTAATTTTAATGGATTGTAAGTTAGTAATGAGTTCTTTATATATTGTTAAAAGGAATTGGGTCTTACTTTAAATATTTTAAATGGATATGTAGGGCAACTTGACTTCTATCATTTACTTATTATGATTGATCTTCTTAAAGTCTTTATTTTGGATAAGTAAGTGGGTATACGTAGTCTCGTTATTTTGCTTAATATGTTTTTGGATATTCTTAGTTATTTTAAATGGGTTTGCAAAGTGGGTTGAATTCTTATCATTGCTTTTATGATTTTATTATAGTTTTTATAAGGATACTTAAAGTAGTGATAAATCCTTTATGTATTGCTTAAGAGGATTTTCTCTTCTTATGGAACTCATTGGATATACAAATTAGCATTGACTCATTATGATTGTACTTGCACTTATGATTCTTATTAATCTTTATGTATTATCTCCTTATTCAAAATTACACTTAAGCATTGCTTGGAAGATTGATTAAGTAGAGTAGATTATTATTTGCACTATGATGAATTGATGGTTAAGTATGTTGATAATTCTAGTCTTGAATAGTGGAGTATGATTGAATTAATGGGATTTAGATACTTCCTTGTTCCTCATAACAGTCACCAGTCCTGAGACATTAAGTGGTCAAAATCAATCAGATGAGTCATGTACTTGAGTGTTGATTATGTGTCTTGGAGGTCCTAACCATGCAGGATAGGTTGGTTGAGTAGCTTCTTTATGTTATCTTTATAAGATATGGTTGAATGAATAATAGTGATGTTGCTTTCAGTTGATTGTGATGAAATTGATTGTGTAGTTATTAATATATGTTATGAAGCATTTTCACTTGTACTAAATCACTAATTATTGTCGTAACGGAGGGGGCATTAAAACTCTTGATCTATGATACAACTTATAGAGTGTGTTTTTATTTATAAACAAAAATAAATTGGCACCAATTTTTACAAATGTATACAGAAGAAAATATTGTATAAAAGGAAAGCCGAAATTGCACTCTAAAATTTATTATGCAGTGTGGAACTCCTTACTGAGAAACATCAAGTTCAAAGGACTACCTTGATACCTCCAATACAGAGTTACACTTCAAGTATGTGCTTGAGAGATAGACTTCGCCCAGAAATCGAAACCATTTCTCTACTGCTTGGAGGTATTACCTAGACATTCAAGCCACAAGAGAATATTCAAGAAACAAGGCGATATTTTATCATTCAATGAGTGACAAGGGCCTCGAGCCCATCACTCATACTATACATGAACAAGATTTGAACATAATTGGGTATCGTTATTGTCATAAATAAATATATATATAAGTTACAGAGATAAACTTATAAACCAATTATTTATTCTTATGTTTATGACGAGGTTTTATAAATAGAGTTTAGTTAGAAACAAAAATAATGACCTTGGCCAAGTCTAACGATAGAAGGTTTAAGAACATTATCGAATCTATGTTGACAATGACAAAATAATTAAATTTTATTACCTTAACAAACAAAAAAATTAAGTAAATTTTGAGGTTCATTACATATGGTATCAGAGTTGTAGGTTATAGCACTTAGGCCTAAGGGCATCACTAGAAAAATATAATGTTGATGAAAAATCTAACAAAAAAAAAAATCATTGTTATAAATAGACTATTTCAAATTTTTTGTAAATATGTCAACGCAGAATGGAGAACAAGACAGACTTGAAGGAAATAATAATCAAGAGTCTCCTAGATACCCAGAACATCACAACGAGAGTAGTTCAGCAACCCATGTGTTGGAAACAATGAGGAATACTATCATAGAGATGAAAACATTCAAGGCTGATAACGAAAAACTAAAGAAAGCATAGGAAGACCAGCAAGAAATAAATGAGATATTGTTATGAAGCATAACAACGAAAAAGAGCCCAAAGAATAATGAAGTGGATGAGGAAGTTAGCAAAAACTCTTCAACGGATTCTAGCCATAGAACATAGAAAGAAAACATATCTTCTAATGAAATGCATATAACTGAAAATAGAGTGTCTATAGCGAAGAAACGAAAATCGATGGATCACTTAGATGGAGATTTTAAGAAAATTAAACCTTCAAAATTTGATGGAGAGTCCAAAATTGGTGAAGAAGTAGAATCTTGGTTACTCGACATAAAGAAATACTTCCAGATTTACAATTATTCTAGCAATATGAAAGTAAGAATGGCTATCTATAATCTGAAAGGTAAGGCTAGTATATGGTGGCATGACTTAAAACTAGCCAAAGGACTAAAAAAAAAAAAATGGAATGGGAAGATTTTAAGAAATATTTTAAGAATAAATACTTGTCTGAAAGTGATTATGAGAGAAAAACTAGCAAGTTCTACAAGTTGAAGTTAGGATATATGTCTATGGAGTATCTAATGACTAAATTTATGGAACTATTGAGATTTGTGACTTATATAAAAGATGAAAAGGTGACGGTTCATAGGTTTTTAATTTTCTTACCTCATTCATATAAGGACATAATAGAGTTTGATAATCCAAAAACATTGAATGAAGTGTTGCAAAAGGAAAGAATATGCTATGAAGACTACATGCAACGATATGAAAATCCAAAAGCATGGAGAGAAAAGAAGAAAGAGAAACCAAATAAAAGGAAAAAGGGGTTTCAATCCATCACCATTTCGTAACATGTCCAAAGGAAATCAAGAGCATAACTCCTTCAGAAACTCACCACAAGTACATGGAAACAAATTAGTTAATTTGGGATTCAAGAAAACAACTGATAATCCTAGAGAACCATTGAAATGTTGGGGATGTGGAAAACCACATTTGTTAAGAAATTGTCCATACATAAATGATGCAAATAAAACTATTCATAACATACAAGAAGCTTCAACAGTTGGATACATTGGCAAAAATATCCATAGAATCAATGCAAGTTTAGATGGCAGGCAAGCAGATCATCAATCCACCATTGTGGAAATTGAAGATAAAATTCAAGACATTAAAAATTATATTCTAATAGACCAAGAGCTAGCTTAAGTTATGTTACCCCATATGTGGTAGATTCAATCAAACTGAAAAGGGTAAAACATACTAAACCCTTGTTAGTGCAATTAATAATGGGCACAAAAAGAAAAGCAATTGAATTCATTCTTAACTGTAAGTTGGATATAAATGGCCAGGATATGAAGGTAAATTTGAATGTACTACATTTAGGTTCATATGACATACTTATAGGTATGGATTGGCTAGAGAAACATAAATTTTTATTGAAGTGTTATGAAAAATCATTTATTTACAAAGATGAAAGTGGAGCATCAAAAACAGTGCAAGGAATTAGTAAACTAGTTTATGTTAGACAAATATTAGCAATGCAATTTAAGAAGTGCATTAGTAAAGGATGTAAAATATAAGTTATCCAAGTAACAAATATGCTAGATAAAGAAAGAAAATCGAGTTTAGAACAAATTGTTGTACTTCAATGATTTGAGGATGTATTTGCATAAGAAATACCATAACTACCTCCCATAAGAGAAATATACTTTTGTATTGATATACTACCTGGATCTGCACCAGTGTCATAGGCACCTTACAGGATGAGTACCCCTGATTTGATAGAATTAAAAATTCAACTACAGGAACTATTAGATAAAGGTTACATAACACCAAGTGTTTCTCCATGGAGAGCACCAGTATTATTTGTCAAAAAGAAAGATGGAACACTACAGTTATGCATTGATTATTGTCAATTGAATAAAATGACAATCTCTACCCAAGATTAATGATTTATTTTATCAGGTTGGAGGAGAAAAAATATTCTCTAAACTAGATTTAAGGTCTGGTTATCATCAAATCAAAATAAAACATGAAGACGTAAATAAAACAGATTTTAGGACATGCTGTGGACATTACGAGTTTGTAGTAATCCCATTTGGACTTACTAATGCATTGACAACTTTTATTTGTTTAATAAATAGTATATTCAACCAATACTTGGATAAATTTATATTGATATTTATTGATGATATACTAATATATTCAAAGTATGAATAAGAATATGAACAACATTTGAAAATAGTACTACAGACTCTAATAGAGCATAAATTATATGCTAAGTTTGATAAATGTGACTTCTATCAAAGAAAAATACAATATTTGAGACATGTAATATCAGAAGAAGGTATTGCAATAGACCCTAGAAATATTAAATCTATTATGGAATGGCATTTAACTAAGAACATAGCAGACATATGATCATTCATTGGGATTATCGGTTATTACCGGAGGTTTATTGAAGGATTTTCCAAAATTAACTATCCTATTACATCATTGCAGAAAAAGGGAATGGAATTTATTTGGTCTCAAAAATGCCAATATAGTTTTGATAAATTGAAAGGTTTACTAACTACAACACCAATCCTTAAAGTAGTTGATCCTTAAAAATATTTTACAGTTTGTGTAGATGCAAGTAAAGATGGATTAGGAGGAGTATTATCATAAGACAGATATGTAATCTATTGCGAATATTGTAAATTGAAGGAACATGAAAGGAATTATGTAACACATGACCTAGAATTAGTATTTGTAATTCATGCACTAAAAATTTGGCATCATTACTTAATGGGAATAAAATTTCTATTATTAACATATAACAGCGACGCGAAACTTTTGTTTAGTAAACAAGATCTCAATGCACGACAAGCAAGGTGGTCAACCTTATTAAGCGAGTTTGATTTTCAAGTTCGACATATCAAAGGGAAGGAGAATAAAGTTGCAGATGCTCTTAGTCGAAGAACTAATGACATATATGAAATTATTATCAGCAAAACCGAAGGTGATATTGAGGACAAAATTAAATATGCAAGAAAAAATTATGCAGAATACATCAAAACAACATAATAGTTGTTGGAAAATGAAGGAAAATTAGATGGTACAGATTACAGTATCAACAGAAATGGACTATTAAAGTTCAAAAACAGAATATGTGTACCTAATTTTGTTGATTTAAAGTTGATAATCTTGAATGAGTTGCATAAAAATCCCTATTATGGTCATCCTGGATATCAAAAAACGATAACATCCTTGAGAAAACAATTTTATTGGCCTAATATGAAATATGAAACAACTAATTACTTATCTAAATGCTTATATTGTCAATAGGTGAAGGATGAACATCAACATCCAACAGGTTTATTACAACCTTTACCTATACCAGAATGGAAATGGGAAATTATTTCGATGGATTTCATTATAGGTTTGCCAAAAACTCAAAGACAAAATGATTCCATCATGGTAGTAGTTGATAAATTGAGTAAGTCTTCTCACTTCATGCATGTGAAATCTACTTATAAAGATATTAATATCGCTGAAATTTTTATGGAAGAGATATTTAGATTGCACGGAATTCCAAAAATGGTGATTTCATATAGAGATGTAAAATTTACATCAAATTTTTGGAAAGAATTGTTTGCAAGTCTCAAAACTAGTTTCAAATTCAATACAAGTTATCATCTGAAAATAGATGGTCAAATAGAATGCACAAATTGGATTATCGAAGATATGTTATGAATGTACGTAAGAACAAAACCAACTAAGTGGGAAGAGTACCTACACTTATTTGAATTCACATGCAATAACGGTCATCAAACATCGGTGAAAATGAGTCCCTTCGAAGTTTTAAATGGAAGAAATGTACAACTCCAATTAGTTGGGATAATTTGGTTGATCAAATAATGGTCAGACTAGAAATGCTCCAAGAAATGGAATAAATGGTCAAAAAGGTGCAACAAAAGTTAAAGGTCGCACAAGATCGACAGAAAAGCTATGCAGATCAGAAAAGACGGCATCAAGAATTTAATGTTGGAGAACATGTGTACCTTAAATTCAAAGAAAGAAGGAGCTCATTAAAGATAGGGAATTTTTCCAAGTTGGCACCAAGGTTTTTTGGTCCATTTGAATTTTTAACTTGAATTGGACCAGTGGCATACCAACTAGTTCTCCCTGCTAATTTAAAAATTCATAATGTTTTTCATGTTTCATTATTAAAAAAATATATCCATGATCCTAATGACATCATTAATTGGAACATGGTGCAGGTGGAACCAAAAGGAGAAATCCAATAAAAACCTCTATGCATTATGGACAGGAAAGAAACTGTACTTCAGAAAAGAACCATTGCCCAGGTAAAGGTGCAACGGAAGCAATTTATCCATAAGGAGGTTACTTGGAAGTTGGAATATGAAATTATGAAGTCATATCCAACTCTATCCCAAGTAATGACTAGAAGTAAAGACTAACATTGAGGACAGTGTTATACTTGAGGGGGAGAAGATGTAATATCCTCAAGAATTAAACATTTTTATTTTTGAATAATTTTAATTTATGGAAATTTTCACTTAGTGTTATTAAGACACTTAACTGCTATATTTTTATTTATTGAGAAAGAGTTTGATTTGCCAATTGTCCTCTTTTGGTGAACAAACGTAAAAGAAAAAAAAAATTACTTTATTTAACGCAGGAAACAGATCGAATAGCCAGGATACAAATATTTGACTATGACTCCATGAGTGGGGAACATGTTTGAGTTAACTTAGAGTTGGTTTTAACAAGTGTCAGAAGTGGAGTTTTGTCACTAACAGCCCCTAAAAATTAGGGATTTCTAAAGCTGTGAATTTCCAAGGAGGGAAATCGATTCAAGAAAAGTCTTAGGAAAAATAATAGGATATATGATCCAGGTGGATGTCGGTGGACACCCACCTTTTCCAACTGGATCAAAACAATTTTATGGCAATTTTGGTAATTTACTATTTTTAGCAATTTTTAACTTTCGGGGCCATTTTGAGGGCTTAAATGAAGGTTTTTCGAGATAAATCTTCTCAATTATACTTCAAGGCTCTAATTAAGCCCCCAAAATGAATCTCCTTGATGATACCTTTCCAACGATCTATCGTTCACCCTAAACGAAGATCGTTTGCAAAAGTTACGACCTTGGGAAGTTGATGTACTAACTTACCCAAACGGGGTCCACATGACTTTTGGCACTTCATATCATAGGGTTAGTTTTTTTTGTATGTATAGGGTTTGTTACATTCCAATTTACTGTAAAAAAGGCCTTCAGAGCCTTATTGTAATCATATTCTTGCGAATGAGCGTAGTCGTCGCATCTCTTCTTAGAGATAAGCCGCCACCATTCTAGCAAGCTTGTTTTCCGCTTCATTTTACAGTTTCATCTTATTTAATTATTGAATAGAAAAAAAAATATTGTATCTCTATTATTCTTTGTTAAGCGTCTTTTAATAATCTGTATTCATTTTTTTATGCTCATAAAATTTGGATCAGTGGTATCAAAGTGGTATGCTCCTTGTCATCTTAACGCATGTCCCCAATGAGATCAAGGTACAAAGAATTGGGTCTCGAGCTTGTTTCTCTTAAGGAAAAAATATCTCACACTCCCAAGCAACATCTCATGGCAGGAGAAAATAAGGATGACGGGATAGGAAATCCTTTCAAATGTTTCTTGAGGAATCTCTCACGCAAAGAGGAACGTGATGATGGATAGTTTCACGCAAATCCTTCAGTAGCTGCCAACATGCGATGCATCTTTTTCAAGCGGAGGCACCGCCCCCTTCAAGGTAAAAATAAACTTTGATATTCCTATATTTTAAGGTCAGATAGACGTAGATGTTGTAGATAAGTGTTTGAATCTACTAGAAGGGTATTTTTTTGTCCATAACTTTTCGAACAGAGAAAATATTACTTTTGCACTCCTCAAAGTTGTTCCCCGTGTCAAAGATTGGTGGGAAAATTTATGTGAGCAAAAGGAAACATAGGAGCCCTCATTATTTACAATCACGGAAACCTGGGAATCCTTCAAAAATGCTATTAAGGAACAATACTACCTTGTCAGAATTTATGATGACTTGTATACCAAATGGACCACATTGCAGTAAGAAAGAGACCAAGCAATGCCAGAGTTCATAAATATCTTCCATACCTTGCGCATTAAGTTGGGTATCAAAGATTCAGAGAGAAATATGGCACTCAAGTATCACAGTGATCTGCATAAATACATACAGATTGAAATGGAATTTTTGGACATCTCGTCCTTGGGTGCATCCTACTAATATGTCATCAAAATCTAGCAGAAGCTCAAACAAAAGATGTGGTAATTTGAGCCTGGGAATCCCTCACACCAAAAGCCAGTAAAGGGCGGCCCCAACCCACATAACAAAGGACAGAGAAAATATGGATGGTATTAAGACAACTAGTCCAAGCCACAAGCAAAGAAGGACATTAGAAAGACAAAGAAAGATACTAGGAAGTGGTGTGACTTCCATAAGATCCCTTGGCATAACATTGTTGATTGTCTCTCAAAGTAGTCGCAGGTAGCCGAAGTGAAAGCCTCTTAATCAAATGCGGGTTCTAACTTTGAGTCAGAACTAAAAAGGGGAAGATGGATCATTGATGAGGAACCCAGTGCCACCATTGCTACCACCAAGCTCCATCCTGGTGAACCAGATGATCTAGAAGAAGGTTAGGGCCTATTCCATTCACAAATGTGGGTGAAAGGCACCCCATTGCACTTCATCGTTGATAGCGATAGTTAGAAGAACCTCATATCAGCAGAGGTCTTAAAGCAGCTGTCCATGCCAACAATGCCACACCCACAACCCTACACCATTGAATGGCTTCGCCAAGGAAGCTATCTCTGTGTCAGCCAATAGTGTCTAATGTTGTACTACATCAAGCCCTTCAAAGATGAGTTATTGTGTCATGTTGCTCCTCTCAAAGTTTGTAATGTTATTTTGGGACAACCTTATTTATGGAAACGTCATGATGTATATGAGTCTAGGCCTCATAGTTTTAATACTACTTTGAATAGGAAATTGTACAGGATACCTGAGGCAGTCCCTCCTAGTGTTATTTCCTTGATCTCTTCCAAGAAATGCAAGAAGGTCATCTCTTAGACCAGAAAAATTTTATTCTTTGTGATTCTCTCTCAGAGTGAGCAAAATATCGCAGCCACATCCAGGGCCTCCATGGCCTATCTCTCCACACAACAAAAGAAATTGGATAAGGTCATGGAAGAATACTCAGATATCTTATATTCTCCTATTAGGGTACCTCTGCACTGCTAGGTCAAGCATCCCATCAACCTGACCCCAAGCGCATCGCTACCCAATGAGATAGTCTACTGCCACTCTCTGTTAGAAAAAAAAGAGATCAAGAGGCAGATCCAAGAACTAATCCACAAGGGGCACATCTGTCTCAGATTATCACCTTGTGGGAGCCCAATCGTTCTAGTTCAGAAGAAAGACGGGACCTAGCGACTCTGCATTGATTACTGGGCCCTGAATAAAATCACAGTTTGAAATTGGTACCCGATTCCCCAAATCGACGACCTCCTTGATCAGCTCATGGGGTCCAAATACTTTAGTAAGATTGATCTGAAGTTTGGCTACCACCAAGTCCCAATAGAACAGATAGATGTATGGAAGACCACCTTCAATTCAAAAGAAGATATTTTTGAATGGTTGGTCATGCCCTTTGGTTTGAAAAATGCTCCAGCAAATTTTATGAGGATGATGAACAATATCCTACGACCTTTCACCAATAATTTTGTAGTGGTGTACCTGGATGACATCCTCATCTACAACAAGACTTGGTTGAAACACTTGCAACATATTCAACAGGTTATACACACCCTGCGGCAACACAAACTATATGCAAACTTGGAAAAATTCTCCTTCGGCATGAACAAGGTCATTACTTAGGCTACATCATTGATCAACATGGTGTGCATGTGGATACAGCCAAGATACAGGTCATCCATGACTGGCCAACCCCAACCACACTGACTAAACTTCATAGCTTCTTGGGCCTCATCAATTTCTATTGCAGGTTCGTGTTTGTATTCTCTCTTATCTCATGGGCCCTCATCCAAGTAACCAGGGGTGGAAGTAAGGAAAAATTTGTGTGGGGCCTATCCCAACAACAAGCCTTCGAGGAATTGAAGAATCGTTTGTGCTCATCCCCAGTACTTTCATTACCGGACCTACAACATCCCTTTGATATCAAGAAATATGCTTCAAACTATGGTGTGGGTGTCGTTCTCACTCAACACAACCACCCTGTGGCATATCATAGTGAGACACTATCAAATGTTTTCTATAAGTAACCTACTTATGATAAAGAAATGTAATCCATTGTGCAAGTCTGTCGCTAATGGATACATTACATTCTTTGGAAGGAGACAATCATACACACTGATCACAAACCACTATAGTTCATTCAGACCCAAGGCAAATTACAGAATGACCACCATTAGAAGTGGTCCACATACTTATAGTAATTCCACCTCAACATCAAGTATAAAACATGAAGTACCAACCGAGTTGTTGATTTCCTTAGTCGACCTGCAGTCATGACACTCACCACGGTGCTACACTCTTGCATCCATGAGACCTCTGGATGGCCCCACCTCTATGAGACAAACCTTGAATTCTCCACCACCTACCAAATGTTGGGCGCCAACTCAGTGGTCGCTAATTTCCATGTTTAGGATGATTTTTTGTGGCATGACACTTTGGCATCAAAAATATAGTGGTAGTGCTGCAGAAACATTTCTATTGGCTGAAACTTCGACAGGATGTCAGCAAGTATATCAGGTCCTACACTGCCTGCGCTATTGCCAAAACGACCACAAAGAAATAGGGCATGTACACCCCTCTTCCTACTCCTGACAGAACGTGGGAATCCATCTCAATGGACTACATGTTGGGCCTCTCATCCACCAAGAGAAGAAATGATTGTGTTTGTGTGGTTGTTGATCGTTTTTCCAAGATGGCGATTCTAGCCGACTGTAAGAAGAACATTACAGTAGAAGCCACTACCAAGCTCTTCTTTGAATGAGTATGGGTACATTTTGGGATCCCATAAACCATTATCTTAGACCATGATAGTTGGTTCCTCAACACATTCTGGTCGAGCCGTTGGTCACTGTTGGATACCAATATCACCAAATCCACTGCCTTCCACCCCCAGAAAGACGACCAAATTAAGGTCATCAATCGGATGATTGTACATATATTGCACATGTACAATTCAAAAAAACCCTGCACATGGGATGTGAGTCTTTCTTATGTCCAACATAGATACAACCGAGCCCTACATATCTCAACTATCCACAACCCCTTTAAGGTGGGGTTGGGATTGCAACCATTGGGCCCCATGGATGTTGCACTACCCCTAGTGACCACATCAGTCGACTCATCCCCTCCTCCACCAGAATCTAACAAAGCCACTCGGTTCATTGACCGGATCTAGCGCATCCACCAAAAGGTTCAATATATTCTACAAAATTCTAATGCCAAGTACACGCAGTGCCATGATCAACATCGGGTGCCACATAAGTCTCAGGTAGGAAACAAAGTTTGGTTGCACTTGCAGAAATAACACCTTATAGGGCCCCATAAGAAGTGTTTCCCACTCTGTTATGGGTCATACATCATCACCAAGGCTTTAGACGATAATTATTTTGAGCTCAACATTCCCCCTTTTCTTGGCTTGCACCCAGTCTTCAGTGTGGCTCTCCATAGGCCATATTTCCCATCATTATTGAACACCTCAGAGATAGAAGAGCAGTTGAAACCAACAAAGCTCAACCCTGATTGCACTCATTAGGTATCCAGTGATCATATTATGGACACGTAGATCAAGGGAACTCAACAGCAAAGGATCCAACTTTATCGAGTTGTCAAAGCAGGGCAACTCCTACACCAAGGCAAGTGGCTCAAATTCAACAAAAATTTCCTCATCTAATGGTGGGAATCCACACAATGGAGGACATTAATTCCTAAGGAGGGAGGATTGATCCAGGTGTATATCATTGGCCAACCACCTTTTCCAACTGGCTCAAAACAGTTTTCTAGCAATTTTGGTAATTTACTATTTTTAGTAGTTTTTAATTTCTGAGGCCATTTTGAGGGCCTAAATGAAGGTTTTTCAGGATTGATCTTATAAATGATAGTAAAAGGCTCTGATTGAGCCCCAAAAATGAATCACCTCTACGATACCTTTCCAATGAGCTATCATGTGCCCCAAACGGAGATCGCATGCAAAAGTTATGACCCCGGGAAGTTGATGTACTAACTTACCCAAACAGGGCCCACATGAATTTTGGCACTTCATCTCCTAGGGTTTGGTTTTTTGGATGTCTAGGGTTTGTGACATTCCATTTTATTGTAAAAAATTCCTTAAAATCCTCATTGTAATCATATTCTTGTGAATGAGCACAGTGGTCGCATCTCTTCTCAGAGATAAGCCACCACCATTCCAACAAGCTTGTTTTCTGTTGCATTTTACAATTGCAGCTTATTTGCTTATTGAATATAAAACCAATTTTACTGTATCTTTGTTATTATGTGTTAAGAATATTTTAATAATTTGTATTCATTTCGTTCTGCTCATAAAATCTGGAGCAATATATATATACAACATATGTGGGAGGCGGGACACTACTAAGTATGCTGTGGAAATGGAATATTTGTTGTGTGAGCACTCATTGTGTTAGGAAAATTATTTTCTAAGAACTGTACAGAGGTACATTGGCTAAGGAGGGAAGCTCAGTTCACCCTTACTAAGTCATGGTTAGGCTAGGGGGTGATCAGGACAAGTGACTTGGATTTTATGTATCTACGGTTAGGTGGAACGTGGTTGTTCCATTTGTTTTTTGTTGGTTTGGTTCATATATGTATACTTGTGTATTTATTGTATATGTAATTTTCATATTTGTTAGTGTATTAGTTACAATTGTTATATGATTAAAGAAATTTTGTATCCTATATAATTCTCATGAGTTTTGTTTGGAAAGTTACCTTTCAAGTATAAATCATATAGATCTAGTACATTTTGCAGCTATATTCAAACATGATAAAACATAGGAAAGGGAGATTTGTAAGGAAACAATTATTGATCTTTCCTAAAAAATTACATTTCAAAATAAACAGTAGAAAAACATAGTATAGTCTAAGTAGTAAAACTTGATTGGAGAAGACATGAAATTCTTAGATATTTGTACAAATTTATAGACAATATTCCTACTTTTTTTAATTCGATTACAAGAATTTCTACAGGAAGAAAAGGAAGAAATGGATAGTGTATATATAAAATGTATATAAATATGTACAGGTTCTCTTGAGAATTCCTTTGGAAAAAAGAATTTAACTTTATTAAAAGGAGAGAAATTCCCTAGGAGAAGATAGAATTACAAGAAGTTAACATTGTAAATATATGGATTTTATAGGAACTTTGCATGTGGAACTCAAATACCTCTCCAAAATAGCTATGACCTTAAAACAAGGATATATTCCATGTAAAGAATATAGGATGAGAGTTAGTGAATTGTGTAAACTAGAAAATAAGAACTCAAAGGAAAATATTTCTGAGTAATCAATCTCACCTTAAATTTTTAGAAGTAGTTTGTCGGAAAGACATGTGAGGATTATGAACACAACCCCTGCAAGATCATAATACAAGGTCAATTTACTATATTTTGGTTACCAAAATAATGTGGAATAGTTGATCTACTTTTAATATTAAATAAACACGGAATTACCTTAATCGATTGTCCTAGTGTGGCACTGGAATCTAGTAGGCATCGATAGAGGCAAGAAGAAGAACAATGCTTCGTTGCAGCTGATGGGTTCCCTCACAGTAAGAAAAGAAACCCATCATTAAATATTATTCATAAAAAATTTCATTATCATGTAATGATAATAGTAATCATTACAGAATAAAGAAATACTAGTAAACTGTTATCGAATAAAATGAGACTAGGTTATTATGAATAACATATTCCGGTAATCATAAAATGAAGTAGATATTACACTACTCCTTTGAAAAAGATTACACAAAACCCATTTCTAGTTCTATAGTATATTGAGACAAATAGGAAGAGTATTTCCAAACTAGAGTCATGATTTGTAGGTTGTTATAACTATATATATATGTTACAACCCAAATCAAGGTCGTATTTCCATCTCCAAAAAAGAACCACTCGAAGACTCGTGTAACTAGAGTCATAATCTAGGAATATTCACTAGCTTGACTATAGTTTAAATTGCTTCACTAAAGATAATGCAATGATTAAATGGAAACAATGTATTAGAAGCAAGATTCGGGTGAGCAGTTGGAATTTTTAACCGGGACGTAGACCCCTTGTCACATGGAAGTGCATCATCATTTTATTCTACCCATTATATTCCAAAGAGGCAAGATAATTCTTATAGATAAGTTAAGTTACCGGGCTTTAACCCTTATATTCGATCATTCATCCAACAGAAAGAAGAAATATTTTACATATTTCCATTACGATAGGAATTATTGAGTCGTTACTCCTCTATGATACAACTTCTATAGTGTTTTTCTATTTCTAAAAAAAACGAAATTGACACCAGGTTTTACAAATGTATAAAGAAGAAAATGAAAGGAAAGAAGAAAAGTGCACTCTAAAATTTATTATGCAGAGGAACTCCTTACCGAGAAACATTGAGTTTGAAGGACTATCTTAACACCTCCAATACAGATTTACACTTCAAGTATGTGCTTAAGAGGTAGACTTCACCCAACCATTGCTCTACTGCTTAGAGGTATTATCCAGAGGTTCAACCTGAAAGAGAAGATTTGGGAAACAAGGTGAGATTGTCTCGTTCAATGAGTGACAAGGGCCTCGAGCCCATCACTAGTACTATACATGAAAAATATTTGAACATAATTGGGTATCATTATTGTCATAAATAAATATATATATATATATAATTTATAGAGATAAAATTATAATCAAATTATTTAGTTTTGTGTTTTATGACGAGGTTTTATAAATAAATTTTCATTAGAAACGAAAATAATGACCTTGGCCAAGTCTGACGATAGAAGGTTCAAGAACTTTTTCGTATCTATGTTGACGATGAAAATAGAATTAAATTTTATTACTTTAAAAAATTTAAGTAAATTTTGAGGTTCATTACACCTGACATCTTTTCCAATTATGGAGTTCATTCCACAAATAAATTGGATGCTTGAATGGATGAATTGGAAATTTACTTACACTTGAAAATTTTCCTTTTCCTTCAAGTAGCATAGGGTAGGTAGATTTGGTTTTTACATAGTATATTTCTTCAATCAAAGTTTTTCAAAATAATGCATTTGAAAGATGGAGAAAATGTTTGAAGATGACTTAATGGAAGAGGAATTACAAAAATTTAATTTGAATATGACTCCATAACCCCATGGAGAAGGCATCCAAACTAGGATTCTAGATTCTCAACAATCAACAAGGGGTCATTGCCCCATAGTTGGAGCCAAATGTTGATCAAAAAATTTGATCACTTAGACTTCTCGCTCTTGGAATAACAAAAAAAAAATATTAGAAGGAAATTTTGAAATATTATCCGTTCATTATGTATCCCACTGTCACATCTTTGTCATGCATTTTTCAGATTCAAAATTCGAGTTGGTATGCTCAACATATCCAGGATTTTTGTCAAACCGACAAAAGAGGGCTTCTTCAATATATGGAAAAGATAATTTTTGGAACCATGACCAATGTTTCATAACCATGCTCATCTCTTGGAACCATTCATCTCATTGATTATCTCTTGGAACACATCATTCTACACGTAGAAAATATTCAAAATTATCCACTCTCCCATTTCCCCTCTCCTATATTCTCCATATTTAGAATGTTTTTTGAAGAATCCCTCTCCTCTCACAACTACCCTCTCATTTCCTATCTTCCTAACACTCAATTTCATTTTTGAATTCCCTTACACCCTCCTTCCTCTTTACTCTTATGTAATAAAAAGTCCTTCTTTGCTTATACACTCCTCACACTAGAAAAAGTCTTTCTTTGCTTCTACACTCCTCACACTAGAAAAAGTCCTTCTTTGTTATCCTTGACCTTGGTCTCTCACCAAAAGTCTCAACCTTGATCTCTCATCAAAGTCCCAACCTAGATCTCTCATCAAAGTCTCTCACAAGTGTATCTAACACAAGAGTCTTCCTTCACCCTAGCCTTGCTTTTATAATCACGAGTTACAATCTAAACCTAATATCCAAAGTGATTGATGGTTGAGATTATCTCTCACACCCACTGTTACGAGGAAAATCTCTTTATGGATAGGGGTAAACCACAACAGATGGAAATGACTGCAAAAATCTACTCTAATCTCAAGTATGCTATATAAACAAATATGCTAGCAAGATAAGATAAAATGTTTACCTCATCCAATCATTCGATGAAGTACATCATTGAGCACTTGACTCAAAGAAATATACCTGCAACTAGGCCTCAACAGCCAAGAAATGCAAGAATATGGTGATAATATATAATGTTATCACTTTCAATAGAATAATCCATCAACATTCATAACAAATACGCCCATGGAATAATAATTCAAATACTTGCGAGATATTAATTGGATGAGAAAATAGTATTTCTATTAAGAGATAATCAGCATAAGTGAATGAGTTACAAACTTCTGTGTCGGCGCATTTCAGAACCGAGAAACTAAGTTCCTTCCAGCTGGGCCTCCACCACTTTAATTCTCCACCAAAGGAAAGATCGTATAAAAGAGACAATGAAGTTCTCAATCAATAAGGGAAGATCTTGGGGGCTGAACAATGTGTTCAGACTTAAAGGAAAAAGGGATGTAGACTCAATGTGAAGTGAATAATTTCTCCATAGTAACTTTGCTCTCAAAGTTGAATTCTTTCTCTTCTTTTCCATAGCTCAGATTTGGCCCATTTATAGCCGTCAAGTGGAACTAAAGGGCCGAGTCGAAATGTTTCTAGTATATGGAAGGATAAGGATCATTGATCTCATGATGTGACATGGAAACCTGTCACCATTTTTTAATTTTGGGCACATTTCCCGATGTGCACGAGTTGTAGTGATGCAACCTATGTATACACATGTTGTAATATAGGCAGGGCGCGTATATGTGGAAAAATCATGTTTTTAGTTCTGGTATTTTCAAAAAGGGACTTTAAGTCTGCATAGGGAAATGGAAAAAGGCCCTTTGTGCAAGATTTCATAGGGTGAGGAAAATCTTGCTATAATAGATGCCCCCTAATGTGTGAGGTTAGAGGAGTATCTATGATGGACGAAATTCATTATAAGACCCAGAAGGAGTAATGGGGACCTACCTGGAAGAACTAGTTTCTCATTACAATCTGTATTGACTTTGCATACATGGTTGTCAATTTGAATTACACTGCAAATCCATGTGAAAATATACCAAACAATTTTCCATGGCCATGAATAGGAAAATACAAATGTGGTTACATGCCAAAGGTTGTCATAATCATGAAAAAGGCTGAGTAAAAACAGTCTCAAAATCAATCTGAAGATATTTGTATACAATGGAGTACAATCTGATCTCCCATGATCACTGAAGTCACACGGGTATTGGTCCAATGAAAAGGTAGCAACAACTCAGGAAAGCTATATCTATAAAATGATGTCTTCAAGTCTTCTACACAATCCTCCAAAGGTGCAAGTCTACATCATGTGAATAAAGGAGTTGAGGTCAAACAAAATGAGACTTCATTTGATTATTGTTCATTGAGGTATATCGTTAACAAATGAGAGACAGCCTACCGATGATGAAATTAGGTATCAAGGCACCGAGTACATTCTTACAAGTGTGAATAAAGGATTTGGCATTGAACACTTGAAGAATCCATCGATCAGGAGACATTGATGTATTCCCAACTGTTGATGGCAAGAGAACCTACCACTAATGACTGCAAGCCTCTAGGTACTCATAGGACTCTAGGTCTCATCTCCAGAATAGATGAGTTGAAGTTGATGGAAGGATACCCATTGAAAGGAGAGAATTAAGGCATATCTCATCATTCAACACGAGGCATAAAGAAAGAGCTTAATGATTTGGAGGAAATCAAATGAAGAACATGCTCACAAACCAATGACCCTATGCGTCTTTTGCGTGTGCTAGGTGCAAGAGGTACATGAAAAATACCCTCTGAATAGCATCCAATGAGGAAAAATACTGAAAAAGGTGAGAAAACCACCAATAAGGCTAATGGCATCCAAGACACTACATAATCCCAATGTGTGAAGATATGTCTTGTCGTCGCACATAAGGGAAACCACCCAGTCAACGACCAATGATGAAATTTCAACTGTTGGGTTCAAGGTTACCTACCAATGAGGAAAGTAGGACCAGGGTGTGCAATAGGACTACAGCTTCATGTGATTCTGAGACAAACAAAGGGTATGGCCGACATGCAAAGTCAAGGTTTATGAGGAATGGCCAACACAGATTGATAGACATCCTTTGAACAAGAGCATGAGACATATGGAAGACTCTGGCAACATATTCTCAATGATGAAACCATGAGATGCAGGAGGCATCAATCGAATTCTCCATAGGGACTGGAAGAGTAACTAGTCGGGGAAGTAAACTCTTTGTAATGATATCAGCATCCTAAGGTCATGCTAAACCCAAAATTATGATGACAAGTGGACTCAAAAAAATTTAACTCTGTTCAAAGGTGAAATGACTGCTGCCAATATAAGATAATACTCCTTTCCCACCCATATTTTTTTGTGTTTTCATATTCAAATGAATTATATGATACATAGGAGGAAACAAGTGTCGCAAGTAAGAAAAACTAGTTCCAGCAGTGTAAAATACCTATGTTCAATGCAAGGAGGTGCATGGGGGGTATGGACACTTGGGCAAATGTTCCCTCCTGGGTATAGGGTGTCAAGTTGCGAAGGATATAAACAAGGCTCTTCTTCGTTGAGGATGAAAAACTGCTGACGCAAATGGTTTATAATGCAAAGCAAGAACCAACAATAGGCTCAATACTACAAGCAAGGGCATGAGATGCAATCACAACTTAATGCCAAAAAATGTCATTTTTCATAATCTTAGTCTACATGGTTTGAAAAAGGGATAAACTTGTACCAAATAGATGTCCTTTCCAATCAAATTTACAAGTGTGAAAGAGACAATTTCACTCGACAATATTTTCTTTTTTGAAAATGAGTAGGAAAAGATCTTAACCAAGACTCACGACCTTTCAAGTCCAATTAATGAGTGTGAAAGGGACAATTCACTCAACAATCTTTTCATTTTTTAGAAAAGTCGGAAAAGAGGAAGTTATCAAATCCTGTGGCATCTATTTAAGCATAAAACATTAAATCCAATAATAAAACAAATAGTTTGATTCCTTTTTCTATGGTTATAAAGTTGATTCAGGGTCTTGAAGTTAGGCTTGCGTGTGCGTATGGAAGTATGATTTAAGGAAAGGGATGGAACCCTAAGTCTTGAGCCTATGTCTATATCCATATCATTACAAAGCTTAAACACTTAACCACTTACAAAAGACTTGTATGACTTAGAGAAAGGTTGAAGAGTAAACACTGGACTATGATTCTGTAATTGCTAGAAAAGGAAATTTGAAACATGGGAATCACAGGTACCCATAAGGATATTTCTCCTA
>JASDQU010374511.1:39568-78132 GCA_032191745.1 Picea mariana | reverse complement strand
TGTATTCCTCAGATATACCTTTCCAACGGGCTATCGTGCACCTAAAACAAAGATTGTATGCAAAAGTTAGGACCTCGGGAAGTTGATGTACTACTTACCCCAACGGGGCTGACATGACTTTTGGCGGTTCATCTCCTAGGGTTTTTTTTTGGATGTCTACAGTTTTGGAATTCATGTTTGATGTAAAAAATACTTTGGAGCCTCATTGCAATCATATTATTTCGAATGAGCATATCCGTCACATCCCTTCTCAGAGAAAATTTGCCACCATTCTATCAAGCTTGTTTCAATCTGCATTTTACAGTTTCAACATATTTCTTATTTAATAGAAGTCAAGTTTTACTGTATCTTTTTTATTATTCACTGTGTCTCTATGTTAATATTATAACTCTATATTTTCATTTCGTTCTTCTCATAAATCAGATCATTTAACTAACAAAAATATTTATCCTTGGGAAACATTCCCAGAGCTACCATGGTTTTGGTATGCCAATAAAGTTCCAGGGTTTGGAAGAACTTGGAATTTTGTGTCCTGGTAGAGCCTAGGTATAAGATTAAGCTTCCCTCCTATTGCTCCACTTCCTTGTCATCCTTAAATTCCCTAACTAGTATGACCATGGCCTCCAATGCCAACATAGTTTCTTTTTCTTCCTCAAGCACAAATTCTTGATAAAAATATGCAACTGCAAGCACTACCCACAATAAGCTAGAAAAAAAGGAACATTATTTGCATCTACGGGGATCCATAAGGATGGAAACCAAAGATTCAAAAGATCCTAGTAGACTCCTAATATAACTAGAGCATGTCCAAACGAACCACAACATAACAACAACCATGTCTTCCCCTTGTCTATTTATCTGTCAAGGAACTAAAATGCCTACTTGTTAGGGACCTAACCTCCCTAACCCCTCGCGTAGGTAGAATAATATAATTTCCATGTAATAAAGGAAAACATTATTTAATAAGGCCTATTTAATAATGTGAACAAGTCTAATGTAAGAAGACTTACTAGAAACTTTTGCTTCTAGAAAGATCTTCCTCTAGAATGTTCTTTAGAAGATAGAATTAGTATAAATAAGAGTAGGAAGCATGAGAAATTCTTGTCTTGAGAATTATTGTAATAGAGTGTTGCTTGTTTGGAGGTTTCCCCCTAGAAGAGGAAAGTGAACATTGATTTCTATCAATAAAGGTATTATCTTTGGTGTTTTGGTTCTCTACATTTAGTTGATCCATTGGTATTTTACGTAGTATTTCTATTTTTTGCTATTAATAATAGATCTGGTACCTAACAAGTGGTATCAAATCATTTTCCTCTACGAAAACTATGGGAATTGTTTTTCCACGGTAGAGACATGTATTGTCAGTGTATTTAAAGCACAAATATCTATCGCTCAATAGGTAAAATTGCAATGGGGAAGACTACATGTAAGAAATACATACAGTTTCATGAGGTTTTTTAGAAACAAATGTTTCACCTTGTTGGAAACCTTTGTAACCCATGGTGGTACCCCTCAAGTAGTATCGCATCAAACAGAATATGTACATGACCATCACTCCCACGTATGATCAGGTATATTAGGATTCCCCTAGGTCTCATGAAACCAACTCTAGATCGATCGATCGATTGCTTGATTGTTATAGTGTCCCCGAGAACAACACTTGGGAAGATACTCTCTAGTACCTAGGTAATCAAGTAGTACAACTAAGGGCACAATCGAGACTCCTTATTTGGTGCCCTGAGATATTGGGTTGACTACTATTGTTTGACCCTGCACGTATATCAGAGATCTATAGTACATGGAAAACCCTTGTCTGTTGGAACCCTGAAAACCCTAACTCTTGGGATCAAAATAGAACAGAGAAGGAACATAATAAATATCTTGTTGTGCAACCCAGCCTCTTGCATTCTGGTTGTGAAATTCCTACAAAACTTTTCCTGTTAAAACTTTGGGGCATTTTGTCACTGTAGTATTCTTCAGGCCAGAGTATAGCTCTACAAAAGTAAAAAAAAACGACTATAGTGGTCTCATAGGCACCCTTATTTGGGACCTATCCCCTTGGGTTCCTCTCTTTTCCCTGGTCACCATGGTACCTATCATTTTTAATCCTTATTTTTCCTATGGACTCAACCTCCTTCCCAACACCCATATTTGGGACCTATCCCATTGGATTTCCCTTTTCTCCCTAATCGCATTGGTATCTATCACTTGTCAGCCTTTTTTTTCCGTGGACCCACCCACCCTTTCCGACACCCTTATTTCCCACATATTCCATTGGATTCCTTTATTTTTCCAGATTGTAGTGGTACCCTTCACCAATAACCCATTTTATGTGTAGACCACCCACCCCATTCCTGTGTTTCATTTTTACCATGGCACACACCCGCAACCAATAAATTGAAACCTGCCTCAATTACACCATAGATGCCAAAATGGAATACATGAAAGAGGACCTGAAGCAGGACATCAATTCACACATCATAAGCCAACTTGTATCCCAACTTGAATCTCATATTGATTCCTTTGTTTCCAAGGTTATGGAAAATCTGCATTTTCCTAGAGGCCTTACCTCATCTAAATATCCTTCTAATCCAGAAGGTGTTTCTTCTTCCAATTCCCATATTTTTTAGTCCAACCCATTTCATCGTGATCCATGTATTCCATGAGTATAGGTGAACAAATTTGATGGCTCAGATCCCACTGGTTGGGTCATTCAAATGGAACATTACTTCTCTTTGCATGGCATCAATCATGAATTGGCCAAACTTCATTACAGTGTCCTCTATCTAGATACTGAATGTTGAAAATGGTGGAAATGGCATAGAAAATCATGCAAAGGGTATGTTGCGTGGACATAGCTTGTGACTGAAATTTATGAACCCTTTGACACTAACACACTACCTAGGTCGTTTGACCAAATTGAAACAGTCTGGTACCATGGAAGACTTTATCACTGCATTTAAGCACTTGGATTTCATAACATAGGGCATATCCGATGCTTTCTTCAGGGAATTCTTTATCAGTGAACTCAAGGATGAAATCTAATCCCAATTCCTCATGGATTTCCCCCAGACTTGGTTGGAAGCTACTCAACGTCCCAAGGAAGCACAATAGGTTGTATTTTCCCAGCACTGCAAACCCTTTTTCTTCCTCACTCTCTCCCTACCAATCCTTCCCCTCATCCCATTCCTCTCAAGATCTAGAATTAACTCGAGAAGAAATGGATGAATGCCAACAAAAGGGTCTTTGCTATAATTGTGATGACGAATATTTTCCTAGGAAAATATGTAAGGAACATAAGCTTTTTATGGCCATTTCTAAGGATGTTGCTGACAATGAGGATGAATTTTCTCTTGTGGAAGAACTACCCCCAATATATGATACTACTCCACCTGCTGATCCACCAAGAGTTGAACCCATTATTTTGTTGCACGCCCTCACTGGATTTTATCCTCCCAAAACTCTCAAGCTAATTGGCTACATTAAGCATCATAAAGTCATAATCCTTTTTGACAATGGAAGCACCCATAATTTTATTCACCATCGCATTTCCTAGGAAATCAATTGCTATATCCATTTCATCAACAATTTTCAAATCATGATTGCCAATGGTGGTTACATGAAATGTGGTGGCCATTATGAAAATGTGCACCTACAAATTGGTCAGCACCACTTGAAATATCATATGTTTTCTATCGACATGGATGGTTGTGAAATTGTGTTGGGTGTTGAATGGTTACGCACTATGGGACCCATCCTCATGGATTTTAAGGAATTAACCATGCAATTCCAACAGGAGGGACAAGAATATAAGTTCCAATGTATCACAACAGTCTCCCCTCAAATCATCAATTACCATCAAATGGAAAATCTCCTCAAACAATTTCATTCGATAATTATTTCCCAACTCCATTCCATTCAAGCAATTGAGACACCCTCGATGCATCCTGACCTCCAATCTATCCTCTCCAAACACCAAGTCATTTTTTCTATTCCCCATGGAATTCCCCCTTCCCGTGGTGTTCATGATCATTCCATTCCTATATTCCTAGGTATCCTTCCTCCCAATGTTCTCCCTTATCGTCATCCCTTTTCCTAGAAGAATGAAATTGAGAAAATTATTCAAGAATTTCTAGAAGCGGGTGTTATCCACCCTAGTACCATCCCCCATTATTATCTTGTGGTCATGGCACTAAAGAAATAAGGAACTTGATGCATGTGTCCTGGCTTTCACACCCTCAACAAACCCACCTTCAAAGACAAATTTCCCATTCCTGTCATTGATGACCTATTGGATGAATTGAGTGGTGCTCAGTACTTTACTAAACTTGATCTTCATTATGGCTACCACCAGATATGTATGAAATAATAAGACATTCCCAAGACTCTCGTTCAAACTCATGAGGTTCACTATGAGTTGTTGGTCATTCCCTTTGTTCTGTATAATTCTCCCTCAACTTTCCAAAGTCTGATGAATCATGTCTTTCGTCCTTTCCTTCGTTGTTTTGTCTTAGTTTTCTTTGATGATATTCTCATCTATATTAAAACTTCGACAACCCATATTTCTCATGTGGATCAAGCTCTCCATCTACTCTCTCATCACAAACTTTTCCTCAAAAAATATAAATGTACCTTTGGATCCTCAAAAGTGGAGTACATGGGTCATATTGTCGGCAAGGATGGCATACGGGTAGATCTTAAGAAAATCGAAGCTATGCAGGATTGGCCTCGCCCTAAAACTCTTCATATCTTACATGGTTTTCTGGGTCTAACGGGGTATTATCACAAGTTTTTTCAGAATTATGGAAAATTTTTAGCACCACTCATTGTTCCCCTTAATAAGAATGTTTCCACTTGGACTCCAACCAATTATCAATCCTTTCATGCCTTGAAATAAGCTATTTGTACGACTCTTGTCCTGGCACTTCTCAACTTCACCAAGACTTTTTCTTGGAATGTGATAGTTCTAGGAAAGAAATAGTGGAATTCCTTATGCAAGATAGCAGGCCTTTGGATTTCACTAACAAACAACTCTTAGAGAGACATTTGGGACAATCAATCTATGAAAAGGAAATGTTGGCTATTCTACATGTTGTGAATCTCTGGTGTGATTATCTCTTTGGGAAATTCTTCTAAATTAAACAAATCATCATATCCTCAAGTATTTTCTAGAACAATGAATTTCATCCCCACAACAACAAAAATGGGTGATCAAGCTATTTGGATATGATTATGAAATAATTTAAAAGAAGGGAAAATAAAATGTGGTTGATGATGCTCATTATAGAAAGCATGAAGAAGAAGGGTCCCTCTTTTCCCTCTCCTTCATTGTACCATATTAGCTCCAAGTTGTTCGTCGGGAATGGCTGCAAGACCCAAAAATTTCTCTTTTGATCCAACAATTGCAACACCATCCTCAAGATTCTCCATGGTACTCCTGACACAATGAAGAGCTTTGCTACAAAGGTTGTCTATATTTAAGAAAATAGGTGTAACTTGAGTCCACGGTGCTTTCTGAGCGTCATGCTTCACCCAGAGTTGGGCATTCAAGGTTTACCAAAACCTATGAATGGGTTAAGCATTCTTTTTTCTGGTATGGTATGAAATATGATGTCCGCACCTTTGTGGATAAATGTGATACTTTTCAATGCAATAAGGGAGAAACAATCAAATCTCTAGGCATAGTCCAACCACTTTTGATTACCCCTTCTATTTGGTCGAGGGATATTTATATGGATTTCATTGTTGGCCTCCCTAAATCAAATAATAATTTGGTCATAATGGTAGTAGTTGATTGTATTTCCAAATATGCTCATTTATGTTCTCTTCAACACCTGTACACTGCATCCACAATAGCTCAAATATTTATGGATAATATATTAAAACTGTATGGTCTGCCTCATTCTATTGTCTTTGACAAAGATCCTACTTTCACCAAAAAAAATTGGGAGGAATGTTTCAGGCTCCAGGAAACCCAATCGCATCTCAGCACTTCCTATCATCCCTAGACCAATGGCCAAACTGAATTTGTCAACAAGTGTTTGGAAACATATTTGCGGTGTTTTGCATATAATCGAGAAAATCAGTGGGCTCAATGGTTACCCCTAGTTGAATGGTGGTACAACACATCTTACCATATTGCTACTCGCATGACTCCTTTTGAAGCATTCTATGGGAAAAATCCATTGTCATTTTTTTCATACATTCCAGGTGTCTCCAAGGTTTAGGAGGTTGACAACAATCTTACAATATGAGTGGCCATTCTCCGTACCCTCAAATAAAATTTGGTCATGGCTCAAAATCACATGAAGTAATAAGTAGATCAAGGTCATTATAAATGTCAATTTTCTGAAGGAGACCACATTTTTCTTCGCTTACAATGTTATAAGCAAACTTCACTCAAAGTTGAACAGTGTCAGAAAATTGCTCCAAAATTTTATGGTTCTTATACAATTCTCAAGTGAGTGGGACATGTGGCCTACTAGTTAGCTCTGCCTAGTCATTCTAAGCTCCATGTTATTTTTTATGTCTCATGCTTAAATAGAGTGATTGGAAATAAGTGCCAAACTCAAACCATTATCGTTGACTTGGATGAAGAATATTCCATTTAGTTGAAACCACAAGCAATATTGGACTAGCGAGAGCGTTGTCTCCTTCAATGCACCATAAAGGAAGTGTTAGTTCAATGGAAAGATACAACTCCAAAATATGCCACCTAGGAGTCGACCACCATTCTGCAATAGTTTCCTCATCTCAAGCCTTGAGGATAAGGTTGTTCTTCAAGGGGAGGTGATGTTAGGGACGTAACCTCCCTAACCCCTCACATAGGTAGAATAATATAATTTCCATGTAATAAAGGCCAACATTAGTTCATAATTCCTATTTAATAATGTGAACATGATAGGGGACAAAGGAATATATGAAAGGTAAGAAAGATCCTAGAAGATCTATGATAGTTTCCAATTGCCAATGGGTGGAGAGCTTGGATGGAGTAGATCCTTATTGGAGCTTGTAGAGCATGTGAATAATGAGCTTGGAATCACCTTCTGCAATAATATGGGAGATTTGATGCATGCTAGAAATATGAAGACTATGAATGAGGGCCCATAGTTCAGCTGCATTGTTGGAACTGATTCCCAAGTGACCATAGAAGATTCTGATAATTTTCCCGAGCTATCTCAGAAGACACCACCATAACTAACAAGCCCAGGATTGTATTTGAAAGAACCATAAAAATTGAACTTTATGAAACCTGGATGGGGGGTGCAATGAACCTACCAACAACTGTCACAATTTTTCTCACTACTATAGCAATATATGTGTATTTTTGAGTGATGACTTTTGTCAAACATTTAAGCTATAGCTTCTTTTCCTCTGTAGAACACTTTGTTTACTATTGTTATGATTGTGGGTTGTGTTCAAGGATGATTATCTAGATCAATAATTTTATCAAACACTTGACAACAGTCCAAATTACCACTGTAAGATCCTCTTGTCACTGTTGTTATATTATTAAGTGAATTTATGGGCCAACACTTTCTACAAACACTTACATGGCATGCACCTGACCCACTATAACCACACTGTAAAGTTCCTTTCTCTATCGTTTTTTATGTTCCCTATTTGTTGCTATGGTTTCCTTATTGTAGATCGCAATGGATATACTAGGTCTTATTTGAAAACATTGATTTTAATGCATTCAACATAAATAAACCATAATTATAAAATTTCAATTCTTAGCGAGATAGTTACAAACATCACATAATATCAACAATTTTGATCTGAATTATTATTATTGTAACCTCAGACAGAAACTGGACAGATCTAAGATAAATAAGAAGGTACAACATTGTTGCATGTTGGTATATGTTGAATCAATCCTCTAAAATTTTCCCCATGATGCAAACAAGAAGGATTCCACCACTACAACAAATAAAATCGACCAACGAGCAATGGGGACTCATCCCTAACATGAAACTCATCCTGGATGTAAGAGACATGACCCCTCTACTCCAAAGCGCTTCCCACCAATGATATAACTTTCCCAGCAACGGTAAATTGACCCCACAATGAATAACTCGACCCTCCAAACTCAAAAAATGTAGCCACAAACATAAAAACACAACCACAATGCTAACTCTCCCTCCTCAAGCCAAGTCGACCTCTGCAAATGAAGAACTCAACTGCCTAAAGATAAAACTCATCCGCCAAAAGATAAAACTCAGTTGTCGAGAGATAAAATCCATCACAATGAAGCATCGTGAAAATATTTGAGTGATCTTCTCTCTATGACCAGCTAGGGTGGATGGTCTCACCACTAAAAACAATCTTCCTCTCTAGGGTTTTTCGTCCCAAGAGCCAAAGCCACAAGAGCTCCTCAAATTTGTTTTTAGAAAATAACATTGCATAATGAGAGAGGGCACCTTCATTCCTCTAATTATATTTCCTTGTTCACCCTTTTGTTGACCCTTTTAACCTTTTACACTTAAGTGAATTTTAATTTAACTTTAGTAAAATCACTTTCTCAATTAATTAGCCCATTTTTCTCCAAAAAGTGATTTATTTGACTTTAAAGCATTTTTTGGGTACTGAAAGTCACTTTTTATCGTTTTCACCATTCATAGCTCTTAATCCTGGTTCCAACGAGATATTACACGAAGTTACCCCTCTTATACAAATTACTAAATGACAACCTTAGTGCAATTCATCAAATAATGCTCATTAATACTTCCAAATTTACGGGAAAATCGAATTTTTCTGGAACCAAAACTGACTTCACAAGAGTGATTGCGGTGATGAAAGATAATGAGCGAACCCATGAAATAATAATATAACTCCATCAAACTTCTCGAGCTCACTGTTAACCTAAAAGTTCCCCTATGGTCAGGTTGACATAAACCCATAAGGTCATCTACAACTCCAAAGTAAGGGAATCCAAAAATGGGGACATTACAAGGGGACTAGGATGAAGGGATGGATGGTTTGGGGGTGTGAATGGAGGAAGAAAGAGAGAAGGAGGGGGATGAGGGTAGCCAAAGAGAGAGAAGGGCTTGCTACTAGGGTGAATATTTGATTTCTTTGGGGTCCCATTTTTATTTTAGGATAGTCTCCTCAATTTCCTATTTAATTCGACTCCATATGAAGGTCAAAGTCTCAGACTCATCCTTGAAGACTATTCTATTACACTCCTTCCATATATCCCATAGTAATAATCCTGGGAACAGATACTAAATGTGGTTTAGAATAGGGTTGACAAAGAAATTGTCTCTCCAAGTGGTGATGATATATTAGATGGAATCCTTGATGCAATCAAATCACCGAAAGGAGATGGCTCCTTGGTCCCAGATTCTATTGTTCCAGGAATAAGAATTGAGGATATTCTTGTTGAGGGGTCCTAAATCCATTTAACTCAAAAATAGGAACCAAACCCACAATGGAGGCCAAATTAAACTCTGCAATGTTTGATGGTGGAATGGTTCTCCAGATCTTTTGATCTGGCCAAATATCGATGGGATTTACGTAGTGATTGACAAGATATCTTCTTATGAAAGTTCCTCCTTCGATTTAAACGTTCTCTTTTTTTATCTTTTCTTTCATTAGATGGGTCTGATCAAAATATGTGTGTTGGTATAAACCAACTGGTAGAGGGGGGGTTCTTAACTACTGAAGAAGGATGAGCTTGGGATAACCCTTGTGCTCAAGCATGCAGACAAATATATTCACACTTGTGACAAGCCTAGTACTAATACATTAACTTGTTGGTATTTCAATTATTGAATGAGATACAATTATCGTAAGAAAACACACATGCAATAAGATGATGGCAAGAAAAATAGTTTTCTTAGCTCTAGCATTAATCACACATTAACACAACGATTTACTTTCATCATTAGAGACAAGAACTACAAAAAAAAAAAATTGAAACAACTAACTTATCAATAGATTCAGAAACTCTTACTCATTACAACATCCATTCATGAAATAAAGTTGGAAGTAATTCCTCCTCAATCCAATCACACAATGCCTTTGATGAAAAACAAAAGTTTGTCTCCGGTCCTAAACAAGACTTCTCAATTAAGGTAGTTCGGAAATAGTTCTTTACAATTCCAAAAATGAGGGTCTTTGCCAAAAACCATCGACCATTGCTAAAAGGTCAATCCTCTTATTTATAATGAATCATTAACTAAAAATAGCCATTACAAGTGCAAGACAAGTAAAAATAAATATCGTCACATGGCACCTTCATATCTCTATCTTCTAAGAATCATCAAATAGTTTTACTGAAGTGGATGACTCTTCTCATACTCTGACCATTTGACGAAGAGTTCCTCGCATGTGTTGGCATACGAGAATCTATGTTGGTCCATCGGGGCTGAAATAATTTCTTTCACTTCTACTATCTATGCTCTATACTTGACTATTTTAACACTTAACCGATGCAAAATTGCTTGAACCTTAATCGGATGCTCCATGAATTGTTATACTTGACCCAGTGCCATGATCTCCACCTTTGATCTCTGCAGTCCATGCTAAGTCTTGTTCTGCATGTTGCTTCACTATGTCACACAAGTTGACAAAGTCCTTGGGTGAGTCGAATTCTAGGAGTCTGATGTCTTTCATCTCCCGATTAACCTTTTCCCCGCTCTTTTTTCACTCGACCCACTTCTCCTGAATCTCCCACTGAGGTTCTTGGTCCATTTTTACCCAATATTCAACTGCTTTTCTAATTTGATCATTGTTGCTATCCCTTTGCACCTAAATGATGTGTTCTTTGACGTCTCGACCCTTTTGAACCGCGCTGATGTAATCGATCCTTTCTACTGCTTGGTGAGATTTCCCATACCACCTTTCCACGTCCTTGCAGGTCACTAGCACCACCAGGGTGTCTTCTTGGAAATCGTCTATACTTATAGTGAAAAGGTGTCGTTCATTCGTGAATTTGGCATAGGCATATTGGAACTCAATTCTCAAAAACACTGTGGCCTGTGTGGAGTCCTGATAGTATTTTTCCAAATGGCGCAGATTCTCCAACTCCTTAAGTGCATCCACTAGATCCTTTTCATATCTTCTTGCTCTATCCAATGTGGCATCCGTGATAACCATCCCTACGCCGATAAGGTTAGATGTCTTGGCATGTTCTGTGATGAGAATTTTCTCCTCTGTAGTGATGAGAATCGAGCTATCCAACGTGAGCCTCCTCTTCTTAGTGGTTATTTTCATGATGGATTTTATTTTCCTATCATAGGTGATTGCTTGTATGTCGTTGACCTCATCAACAGGTTCAGGGATTTTTTGTTCTCCCCAGGTTAGAGTATCTCTGAGGCTCCCATCCATATGTATCTGTTCCAGGATTTGTTCCTGGAATTCTTCTATATGTCTCGATCACTCAACCTCCATTTGTTGTGCATCGGATGGTGATGCCTCGGCTAAAATTGAAGAGTCAGGGATAGGTTCAGTACTTACTTGGTAATTGGTTGTCAATGTGCCAATTTCTTGTTGTAGAGCTTCTTCTTTCTAACCTTCCGATCCTAACTCATCCCTCGAGTTTTCCATTGGGGTTCCCAACAATTCGAGTAGTTTAGTGTCTAAGATACTTTCTAACTCATGGTCGCTCTACGAGAGGCTTTGAATTGGAGCATCAGGACCTGGGGTAGATGCCCTCTCAAGTTTTTTTTCCTCTGTAATCTGCACTGGAGTCACCAGGGAAACCTTTGAAATCTCCTCATCATCAGAGGTGGCTATTAAGTCGAATAAGGGGTTTGATACACTTTTCCTACCTGGTGTCCTTGCTATCTCAGTCTGGGTTGAAATTCCCTCTAGTGATGTCATCTGCGGTGGTGGAACTTCAAGGTTTTCTAGCCCAGTGATTTCTTCAAATTGTATTGGCTCTAAGCCACTTGGCTCTCATATTCTTTTGATTGGGTCGTCAGCAGGTATCCTTGACATCTCTACAAGATCAGGATCATTCTGCAACTGGTCAATGATTCTTTTCACCCCTTCTAGCAAGAGCAATCCTCTTCTTTGTGCCTTTTTAATATCTGCCACTCTGATTTCTTCTCTTGCTCTAAGGGCCTCTTGAGTTGACTTCTCTATGGTATCCACCTATTCATCCATGCTCATGGCCTTGAACCTGGTCATATTTGGGTTGGCCATCCTTTGTACTACCTCTTCCCAATCCTGAGTGCATTCTATGAAAATTTCATCCTCAAATTTGTCATGCGTGTATGGCCAACATGATGATACATGTGAAGCATGTTGGGGAACCAGGCCTTTAGGGTCGTTCTTGTGGAATCAGCCTATCGCGAACCTAAATTCAAGCTGGCTCAACCCTTCTTGTTTGGCTTAAGCAATGTCTTTTACCAAATAAAACCCCACATGGAAACCGTAGGGTATGAAATCTTGTTTCTTGTCCTTGACCAATGTTGTGTTATATCCCTACAGGATAGTTTGATATCATATTTCTCCCATAATGAGCCGGTATGGGATGTGAGCAGGGAGTATATGCGGTTCTCCGGTGGCCCCGAACACCCTGATATAAGTTGAGTGTTCATCCAAATACTAGTGGCCCATCTTCGCTACCATTTTCTTGGCTATTGCGGATAGTCTCAGGCATTCCCTTTTAAACACAATAAAATGAATATGAGTGATGAATTCATCGCAAATGAGTGTGTAGGATGTTTTATACATGTTCTCCCATAGTATGCTGAAATAAATGTGAACAAGGAGCTCTACAACATGCGAGCTTAAATTCATTTTGGTGAATACATTTCTCACACAGATCACATCGAGTAGGTATGAGGCCATGTGGAAAGCAGGTGCTTCCCCTTCTTTCGACGTCTAAGCCTGTTGTACATAGATGCTCAATTTCTTGGAAATTATCGCTCCACAGTTGAAGCTGCTTCCGAAGATTTCCAATGTGTATGCCAAGGGCATCCATGCTTCCAAAAACTTGGAGCATTCCTTCTCTCCATACAATCGACAGATGAGAGCCATCAAGTAGATGTATGGCTCCCTCAGGTTGATTGTCTCGTACCAACCATTGCTCTGGTTCGTAAACTTTATGTCCTCCTTCCACCATGAGGCCATCAATCGGATGGTGTCATGGAATTTGTATAACTTCACCACGAAGTATTTGTATAGGCGTTCCTCTGGGTCTCTAAGTTTGTAGTACTTATGGACTTCTATCGGGAGGAAGACTCTGACACACCCGCCAGTCTCATTGTTAATTAATAATTTATGTGTGTGTGTATGGTCGATTAGCCACTTCAGAACTGCAATGCATGGGAAAATCGGGGTTTTGTTGGCTACCATGTGCAAATATGATCGTTGCATATTTGGGAACACATGGTCATCGAGTGCCCTTACATACGGGTCCTTGTGTGGGATACACTCTGGGTACTCCTCCCAACTAATCAATTTGAAAAGGTCACCCCACTATGGGAGCATTACTTTGGATCCATTGCTTGCTTGTGTATCTCCGAATACTAGAGGTTGGACAAAGGATTTCTTAGTTGAGGTTTTTATGACAGTCTTCGCCCTGGGAGTGTACTCCAACTACCTTGCAGTACCAAGAGAAGAACCTTCACCTGTTTCTTCTTCCTTTAGCTTGGGTTCTCTCAGTGAGCGTCTGGTGGTTGGATTTCTCGAAGGCATTTTCCCTCAACTTAGAACATAGTTAGAGGCTGTGAAAGAAATGAGATGTATATATAGAAAATCATGACCACCGAATTGACAAATTTGAACACATACCTTTGCTGCTTATTTAACCTGGTCTTGATAACTTGAGAATAAGCATAGTCTCAAGATGCTTTCTTTGCTTCTTTGGATTCTCTGGAATTCAAACTTGTGCGCAGAATGAAATCGTTCAAATTTGTTCTAGAGATTTAAACAGTGATGAAATTACCTTGTCACATCAACCATTCAATTTAGGTTATGAGTGTAGTTCTATTAAATCTTCCACCAGATCTTCAAAGACGTTTTAAAATTAAATTTGATCGTGAGTTGACAGCGTGGGAACAAGTTGTAACATGGGCTATCAACGATTTCAAAGAGTTTTTGTTCAATCAACGCATGAGGTAGAAACAAATGTGGGATGAAGCATTAATTTGAGTATTAAATGTCAGAATATGATCGTATCTTGTGTCAAAAGCATCCCATCGTTTCGCTAGTCTAGCTAGTGAGTCAGGGGTCAGGGTTCCCCTTTGAACACTTTTCATTGATATCTTCTTGCAAAATCTCTGACGCCGATCGATATTGTCGTACAGAGATGACGTGGCAAAGATGACTAAGAGGTATGACTAGGACACAAGAAACCTTAAGATGACTCGAGACGAAACTAGGTCGTATGACACCCCTATGCGACAAAGCCACATGGCACTCGAGAATGATGTCCTCATCTAACCATGTTATTCAGGATCGATACTTTTCTTAAGCTAAACGTTCTAAGACTCGATCCTATCTTGTCGACGCCGAAAATATCAAGGATTGGCGATCTGCGATAAACCTACCCAAGTGCTCCTGGGTTGACTCTCTCGCAAATTTTTCAATGTTGAAAGTGTATCTGGGGTCAAAGATGTGGGATATGTTTTTCACAGAAAAAAAATCGATTTTTTTAACCCTTCTATATTTCCCCGACCCCGAGCAAGCACATCGGGCATCGACTTCGGTGGTTGTTTATGAATTTTTTCAATGTCTATCCCTCACTTACTTTGTCGACGTCAATGGGGATCGATTATCTCTTGAAAATTTGTGGCGAATAACTCACGCAAACCAACTCCACCTTCTGTCGATGCCGATGGTGCATCGACGATTGGTGATTAGTGTAACTAAATGGACATTTTATCCGCTTGAATTTTGTTTACGCTGAACACAAACATGTTAGTCGCAATGTTAGTTGCAGATTCTTAATTAGAGTGTTAAGTTCTTTTAGACACAAGGTTTCTTTTAACAAGTTCAAACACACCTGACTTGATTGATAAGAGTCATGAAAACAAAAACAAAAACAAGCCATTCCCCAAAGTGAAATCAATTTAGACAGTAAAAGAAAACAAGTGGTACCCAAAAAGTGATAAACTTTCATAAGGCTTTTAGGGTGTGTTGAGCGCTCAACAAATGGTGATTTACTGGGTGAAAGAAAAATCTTTGTTCCTTCCTCGGGCTTAGCTGATGCAAAAGTTGGTTAAGAACCTAACTGGTTTTTTTTTTATCAGAGTCTCTTTTATTCTTGCATTTAAAATTCCTTTGGTTCGTGAATCTGGGCCTACCTATGGAGTTTCACCCTTTATTCCACCTTCGTTCCTCTTGACCATGAACCACATCCCCTTTTGACAAGAGTCGACTAAAGAATTCACTGGCACCAGGCCTTTTAGTTATCATCATTCACTTGTTGTGGGGTTGCTTCACTATCAATGAGCATCCATAGCATCGATGGAGTCACCCCGATGTCACAAACCTTGCTCCACTACCAGTGAGCATCCATAGCCCTGGAGGAGTTATCTGCATACCCTCTCCTACTTCACACTCATTTGATATAATTGATTTATTTTTGGCAGAGATGCCCTGAAGAAGTGGGAGAGGAGGATGTTTGTTATCTACAAGATGAGATGGTTAAGTTGAAATTTTTCCTAGCTCTGTGAGGTACATGTGGTCCTTTCCAACTTACCATCTTTCCCTTTATGTTTTACCTAACCAACATGCGGACACTTCATCACTTGCCAAGGTTTTTTATTTGCAAAGGTTAGATACAGAACTCTTTTTCAGAAAAAAACGCAGTTTGCCCAGCGTTTCTTGTGTTGCATGTAAGCGTGAGTAAGGACCAGTGTTTTGCAAAATATGAGGGGTCCTAAATCCCTTTAACTCAACAGCAGGAACCAAACGCACCATGGAGGCCCAATTAGACTCTGCAACGTTTGATGGTGGAATGGTTCTCCAGATCTTTTGATATGGCCAAATTATTGATGGGATTTACGTAGTGATTAACAAGATATCTTCTTATGAAAGTTCCTCCTCCAGTTTAAAGATTCTTTTTTTTCTTTTCTTTCATTAGATGGGTCTGATCAAAAGATGTCTATTGGTATAAACCAACTAGTATAGTGGGTTTTCTTAACTACGGAAGAAGGATGAGCGTGGGATAACCCTTGTGCTCAAGCATGCAGACAAATATATTCACACATGTGACAAGCTTAGTACTAATACATTAACTTGCTGGTATTTCAATTATTGAATGAGATACAATTATCGTAATAAAACACGCATGCAATAAGATGATGGCAAGAAAAATAGTTTTCTTAGCTCTAGCATTAATCACACATTAACACAATGATTTAATTTCATCATTAGAGACAAGAACTACAAAAAAATATATTGACACAACTAACTTATCAATATATTCATAAACTCTTACTCATTATAGCATCCATTCATGAAATAAAGTTGGAAGTAATTCCTCCTCAATCCAATCACACAATGCCTTTGATGAAAAACAAAAGTTTTTGTCTGGTCCTAAACCACACTTCTCAATTAAGGTAGTTCGGAAATAGTTCTTTACAATTCCAAAAATGAGGGTCTTTTCCAAAAACCATAGACCTTTGCTAAAAGGTAAATCCTCTTATTTATAATGAATCATTAACTAAAAATAACTATTACCAGTGCAAACTAAGTAAAACAAAATATCTCCACATGGAACTTTCATCTCTCTATCTTCTAAGAATCATCAAATCGTTTTACTGAAGTGGATGACTCTTCTCATACTCCGACCATTTGACGAAGAGTTCCTCACATGTGTTGGCATACGGGAACCCATGATGGTCCATCGGGGCTGATAGAATTTCTTTCACTTCTACTGTACGTACTCTATACTTGACTATTTTAACACTTAACCACCGCAAAAATGCTTGAGCCTTAATATGATGCTCCATGAACTGTTGTACTTGACCCAACACCATGCTCGCCACCTTTTCTATCTCTGTAGTCCATGTCGAATCTTGTTCTTCATGTTGCTTGACTATGTCATGCAAATCGACAAATTCCTTGAGTGAGCCAAATTCTGGGAGGCCGATGTATTTCATCTCCCGATTAACCTTTTCCCAGCTTTTTTCGCACTCAAACCACTTCCCCTCAATCTCCCATTGAGTTTCTTGGGCCATTTTTACCCAGTATTCGACTACTTTCCTGATCCGATCAATGTTGCTATCCCTTAGCACCCGAATGTCATGCTCTTCGGCGTCTTGACATTTTTTAACCATGCTGATGTCATCGATCCTTTCTACTGCTTGGTGAGATTTATCATACCACCTTTCCATGTCCTTGTAAGTCTCTAGCACCATCAGGGTGTCTTCTTGGAAATTGGCTATACCTACAGTGAAAATGTGTCGTTCATTCGTGAATTTGGCATAGCCATTTGGAACTGAATTCTCAAAAACACCATGGCTTGTGTGGAGTCCTGATAGTATTTTTACAAATGGCGTAGATGCTCCAACTCCTTAAGTGAAGCAACCAACTCCTTTTCATCTCTTCTCGCTCTATCCAATGTGGCATCCATGATAGCCATCCCTGCTCCGATAAGCTCGGACATCTTGGCATGTTGTGTGCTTAGCAGTTTCTCCTCTATAGTGATGAGAATCAAGCTATCCAACGTGAGCCTCCTCTTCTTAATGGTTCTCTTCATGATGGCTTTTATTTTCTTGTCATAGGCGATCACTTGTATGTCAACGACCTCATCAACAGGTTCATGGATTTGTTGTTCTCCCCAATTTAGAGTATCTCACAGGCTCCCGACTATATGTATCTGCTCTAGGATTGGTTCTTGGACTTATTCTATATGTCTCGATGGATCAACCTCCATTTTTTATGCATCGTCTGGTGAGGCCTCGGCCAAAATTGAAGAGTCATGGATAGGTTTGGTACTAACTTAGTATTCAGATGTTGATGTGTCGATTTCTTGCTATGGAGCTTCCTATTTCTGACCTCCTGATCCTAACTCATCCCTCGAGTTGTCCATTGGGGTACTTAGAACGTCTAGTAGTTCAATTTCTAAGACACTTTTGACCTCATGGTCGCTCTCCGAGAGGCTTTGAATTGGATCATAGTGACATAGGGTAGATGCCCTCTCAGGTTCTTTTTCCTCTATAATATGCACTAGAGTGACCCGGGAAACCTCCAAACTCTCCTCATCATCATAGATGGTTATTAAGTCGAACAAGGGGTTTGGTACACTTTTCCTACCTGGTTTCCTTGCTATCTCATGCTGGGTTGAAATTCACCCTGGTTATCTGATCTGCGGTGGTGGAACTTTAGGGTTTTTTGGCCCAGTGATTTATTCAAGTTGTATTGGCTCTAAGCCACTTGGCTCTCCTCTTCTTTCGATTGGGTTGTCAGCGGGAGTCCTCAACATCTCTACAAGATCAGGGTCATTCTGCAACTAGTCAAAGATTCTATGTGTCGCTTCTGTCAATATCAATCCTCTTCTTTGTGCCTCTGTAGTCTCTGTCACTCTAATTTCTTCCCTGGCTCTGAGGGCCTCTTGAGATGACTGCTCTATGGTCTCTACCTATTCATCCATTCTCATGGCCTTGAACCTAGTCATATTTGGGTTGGCCATCCTCTGTACTACCTCTTCCCAGTCCTAAGCACATTCTGTGAAAATTTCATCCTCATATTTGTCATGCTCGTATGGCCAACATGATAATACTTGTGAAGCATGTTGGGGGACCAAGCCTTTAGGGTCGTTCTTTCGGAATCAGCCTATCAAGAACCTGAATTCAAGTTGGCTTAGCCCTTCTTGTTTGGCTTGAGCAATTTAGTTTACCAAATAAAACCCCACATGGAAACCGTAGGGTATGAAAGCCTATTTCTTGTCCTTGACCAGTGTTGCATTATAGCCCTGCAGGATAATCTGATAGTAGATTTCTCCCACAGTGAGTCGGTCTGGGACATGAGCAGGGATTAGATACGGTTCTCTGGTGGCCTTGAACACCCTTATATAGGTTGAGTGTTCATCCAAATACCAGTGGCCCACCTTCGCTACCATTTTCTTGGCTTCTGTGGATAGTCTCAGGAATTATTTTTTAAACACAATAAAATGAATAAGATCGATAAATTCATGACAAATGGGTTCGTAGGATTTTGTATACATGTTCTCCCATAGTATGTTGAAATAAATGTGAACAGGGAGCTCCACAACATGCCATCTTAAATTCATGCCAATGAAGAAATTTCTCACACAGATCACATCGAGTAGGTACGAGGCCATGTGGAAAGCAGGTGCATCCCCCTCTTTTGGAATATGATCCTACTATACAAAGATGCTCAATTTCTTGGAAATTATCACTCCCCAATTGAAGTTGCTTCTGGAGATTGTCATTGTGTATGCCAAGGTCATCCATGCTTCCGAAAACTTGGAGTAGTCATTCTCTCCATACAATCGGCAAATGAGAGCCATCAAGTAGATCTATGGCTTCCTTAGGTTGATTGTCCCATACTAGCCATTTCTCCTTTTTATAAACTTGTTTTCCTCCTTCCCCCATGAGGCCATCAACCGGATGGTGTCGTGGAATTCATATAAATTCACCACGAAGTCTTTGTTTTGTCACTCCTCTGGGTCTCTGAGTTTGTAGTACTTTTGGACTTCTATCGGGAGGAAGACTCCGACACACCCACCATTCTCATTGTTAATTAAGCATTTATGTGTGTCTGTATGGTCGATTAGCCACTTCCGAAACTATATGCATGGGAAAATCGGGGTTCGGCTGGATACCATGTGCAAATATGATCGTCATATATTTGGAAACACCTAGTCATCGAGCACCCTTACATATGGGTCACTGTGTGGGATACACTTTGGGTACTCCTCCCAGCAGATCTTGTTGAAAATGTCCCCCCACTGTGGGAGAATTAATTTGGATCTGGTGTTTGCTTCTGTATCTCCGAAGACCAAAGGTTGGACAAAGGATTTCTTAGTTGAGGTTTTTATGATAGGCTCCACCATGGGAGTGTACTCCAACTGCCTCGCAGTACCAGGAGAAGAACCTTCACATGTTTTTTATTCCTTTAGCTTGGGTGCTCTCTGGTGGTTGGATTTCTCAGAGGCATTTTCCTGCAACTTAGAGCATAGTTAGAGGTTGTACAAGAAATGAGATGTATTTATAGCAAATCATGACCAGTGAATTGAAAAATTTGAACACATACCTCTACTACTTGTTTAACTTGGTCTTGATAACTTGAGAATCAACACAGTCTCAAGACGCTTGCTTTGCTTCTTCGAATGATCTGGAATTCAAACTTGTGCGCAAAATGAAATAGTTCAAATTTGTTATAGATATTTAAACAGGGATGAACTTACCTTCTCGTAGCGGCCATTCAATTTGGGTTATGAGTGTAGTTCTATTAAATCTGTCGCCATATCTTCAAAGACGTTTTAAAATTAAATTCGATCGTGGGTTGACGATGTGGGCGCGAGTTGTAACGTGGCCTATCGGGGATTTCAATTTGTTGTTGTTCAATCGATGCACAAGGTAGCAACAAATGAGGGATGAAGCATTAACTGGTCTATCAAATGTCAAAATCCGATCATATCTTGTGTCAAAAACATCCCATCGTTTTGATAGTCCAATTGGTGAGTCGGCGGTCGGGGTTCCACTTTGAATACTTTTCGTTGATATCTTCTTGCAAAATATTCGACGTCGATCGATCTTGTTGTAAAGAGATGATGTGGCAAATCTGACTAGGACACTGGGAACCTTAATATGACTCGAGATAAAACTAGGCCATACGACACCCCTATGTGACAAAGACACTTGACACTTGATATTGGTGTCCTCATCTAACCATGTTATTCGGGATCGAGACTTTTCTTAAGCTAAACATTCTAAGACCCAATCCTATCTTGTTGACATCTAAAGGTATCAAGGATCAGTGATCGGTGATAAACCTACCCAAGTGATCCCGGGTTGACTCTCTCGCAAATTTCCCGATGCTAAAAGTGTATCGGGGGTCGACGATCGACGATATGTTTGTCGCAGAGAAAATCGATTGTTTTAACCCTTCTGGATTTACTCGACCCCGAGAAAGCGCATCGGTCATCGGTTATCGGTGTTTTTTTATGGATTTTTTCAATGTCTATCCCTCTTGTACTTTGTCGACATCGATGGGGATAGGCTATCTCTTGAAAATTTGTGGCGAATAACTCATGCAAACCAACTATGCCTTATGTCGATGTTGCATCGGCAATTAGTTTAACTAAATGGCAATTTTATCTGCTTGAATTTTGCCGATGTCGAACACAAGAACACTAGTCGCAATGTTAGCTGCAGATTCTTAATTAGAGTGTTAAGTTCCTTTATACAGAAGGTTTCTTTTAACAAGTTCAAACACACCCTACTTGATTGATAAGAGTCATGAAAAAAAAAAAAAACCATTCCCCCAAGTGAAATCAATTTAGACAGTAAAAGAAAACAAGTGGTACCCAAAAAGTGATAAAATTTCATAAGGATTTTAGGGTGTGTTGAGTGCTCAACAGTTCCATGGACTCTTCATTTTGATTACATAACCTACATATCCCAGGTCCGAGGAAACCCTGTTTGTGGAGATGGCCCTAGGTGAGGATCTTCTTGTGAGAAACCTACATAAGAAAAGTGGTCACTTTGGGCCAGAGACTCGACTTCCAAATTTTCTTCCAAATGTCATATTTATGGATATCCACATAATGTGTTTCAAAATGATATGCTTCTTTTAGAGTAAAGCAACCTGCGGGACGATAACCCCGTCTAAGTTTGTTATGTTGAGAAGAGATTTTTATTATCATGTGACTGAGGTTTTCCATCAAAGAGGATATAAGGGGTCGGTCCTAGAGGGGAATGTGGTCTGGATCAATGTTCCAAGAGTACCAATTAGAGTCCTTTAATACTAGAGACCAATAATCCTTGATGATCAAGGGGGATATCCACTTATCAAATTGTACAGTAGGGAGTTTCTTCTAGGAGTCTTCCAAAAAAATAATTTATCACCCATCTCATATTTCCCAAAAGATCTGTTGTTGAGAGAGCACCCTCTTTTTCCAAACAATATTCTAGATTAAAGGGATCCTAACAGAGAATCCATCATTTGTATAAGATTAAAGGAGTTGATTTGATCTGCATATTTATGTTTCCAGAGGCCAATCCAAAAATATTCTTTGTTTTGTACCCATGTCCACCAATTTTTTTCTCCTAAAGTTTTGTTGAGAATTTCAGGATTCTCGAGGCCAAGACCCCCTTTTAACATAGGTAGGCATAAGGTATTAAAGGAAACAAAGGCCCATTTTTTGGATGCTTGAGATCCTTTCCATAGGAAGTTCCTTTGAAGGGATTTTACTTCTTTAAGAATTAGTTTAGGTGCAACTAAGGCCGAAAAGAGATATAGAAGGATCGCTTGGAGAACTAATTTGAGGAGGACCATGTGACCAACAATGTTGAGGGGACAAAAGGTCAACTAGAGAGATTCTTGTTGAGCCTTGAGAGGGGATCTTCCCAAAAACTATTGTGCACTATAGAGGTGAGTAGGGAGACCCCAAGATATTTGGACGGAAGGGAGCTTCTGGAGTAACCCATAATGTGGGCAGGGATGATTTTAGGGGCTAAATTTCTCTCATGAGCTATTTTCCATGTTTTTTCCAACAACTAGATTCGCTATTTTAAAAATGATTCGCCCAAATTCTATAGTATAAACTTATTTTACCTTAAAAATCGCCAAAATTTTATAAAAACTATATAAAATACTTAGAAATTTGAATATTTTTACAAAAATATCTCCAAACATTTATATTTGACATATCAAGGATTAGTAAGATTCACCAAGGTTTCTACATTTTAAAATAAATTTCCATCCATAAAATCATCCCTGAATGTGGGAGACATGAAATTAAACAGAGAGGGGAGTGTTGAAGAAGAAAATATTGGAATTTAAGTGCTTGATTGAAGTGCATGAGGCTTCCATGAAGTCAACAAGAAAAATTTTAAGAGATATTTCTTCCCTAGTAGAGGGTACCCCCATCAACATGGTGTCATCAATGAATTGATTGTGGTTCAAGGGGAGTGTTGAAGAAGAAAATATGGGACTTTAAGTGATTGATTGAAGTGCACAAGACTTCCATGAAGTCATCAATAAAAAATTTAAGAGCTCTTTCTTCCCTTGTAGAGGGTACCCCCATCAACATGGTGTCATCTACGAATTGGTTGTGGGTCAAGGTATTAGCTAAGTGATGGAGAGTTATTTCTTGTAGTTTATGGGCTTTTGTGGCATCGATGAGGTTGCGTCCTAACCCTTCGGCCATAAGAATAAATAGGAAAGGGAAAAGGAGGTCTCCCTGAAGGATTCCATGAGAGGGATGAAAAGGATAGGAGGGGGCACCATTTATCAGAAGGGCCAAGAAAGTAGAGGAAATGAGAGCCATGATTCATCTGACCCAATATTGGTGAAACCCAAATACTGAGAGGATTTTCTTAATGTATTGCCACCTAATCTTATCGAACTATTTGTACATATCCAACTTGATGAGCATGCCCGGAGTTTTGGTTGTTTTTAATGTGAGAGTGAATTCATGGGCTAACATGATGTTGTCCAAAATTTGGTGTATCTTAGAATAGCCAGAATGTTCATGGGAAACTAGGGTGGGTAGAAGGGGTTTAATGTGCAGGGCGATAAATTTAAAAATGATATTGTCGATGACATTGCAGAGGGAGATGGGGTATAATTTGTTGGGATCCACCACATTTTCCTCCTTGGAAATGAGGATGAGAAAGGTGGAATTCATGGATGGAAGGACACCTGATATCCTTTGGGATTGTTGCACAAGGGCCTAGACATCCATTTTGATCACTAGAAATCACTGATGGAAAAATTCTAAGGTGAAGCCATTAGGACCTGGGGATTTTCCTCCTGCCAAACCGAAATTATATTTCTCACCTTCTGCTAGGGAAATGGGCCTCATATGTCTATAATTTTTCTCCTTTGAGATCAGGTTGGGAATATTTTAAGATATGGAATCGATGGAAGGTGAGAAATCCTGTTGAGGTTCAATGAGAATATATTGAAAGAAATAGGTTAGCTCTTGTTTAGTACCAAAGTGAGAAATGAGCTTGTACCTTGGCTAGATATGATATGAGTTATGGGATTGGAGTGACGTCACTGGACCATGGAATGGTGAAAGAATTTGGTGTTACGCTCCCCTTCCTTAATCCATTGGACTCGCAATTTTTGTTACCATAGGATTTCCTCTTTCTTTTTTCAATCCTCAATTTGATTATTCAGAGTCCTATTATTTTTGTAAAGCTCCGAAAATCATCCATATGATATAATATGTTGTTGTATCACTTCCATTTGGGATTCTAAAAGTCATTAAGCTTGAAAAATATTCCCAAAGATTGTCCTGTTCCAAATTTTGATTATTTTCTTGAGGATCTTGAGGCACTATTGGAAGAAATACATGATAAATTCATTGGGTACCTAGGCCTCCTCCCACAAAAAAATTGACATTATTAAGAAAGTAGGGATGGGAGAGCCATAATTTCTCAAACCAGAAAGGTATTTTGTGAGGTTTGTTGAGGGTATCAAGGGAGAGGATAATTGGCCAGTGATCCAACCCCACTGTTGGGAGAATGGTGGCTTCCAAGTGCATCCCATAGAGCATGATATATTCTAAAATAAATAATCGATCCAATTTGGAAGCAACTTGATGAGATACCTCGAAACAATTATTCCATGAGTAAATACCATTGCTTGTATCTAGATCAATTAATTGTCGATCCTGGATGAATTCCTTGAAATCCAATTGCTCAAGATCTACATTTCTAAGACCCATTTATTTTCCTCTAGAGAAGTGATGAGATTAAATTCACCACCCACTAGACAAAAATTTTGATGGACTAAATTAGAAATATGTTGCAATTGTTGCAGAAACTTAAGTTTTTCTCCAAGATGTTGACTTCCATAAACATTAGTGATGAACCCCGAGGTTTCTTTGCAAAGAGGCTGAAAATTAGTTGTAATATTGTATTTGGTGCAAAACAATTCTAGAAAAGAATCTTTTTCAGATTCCGTAGGAGTGTCCGACCTCCCACTAAACCTGTAGAATCAATGGCCATAGAGCAACCAATTTTCCAAATTTTGGAAATAATGTTTTCGAGAATAGCCCTAGAACATTTAGTTTCCTGAAGAAGGACCATATATGGTAATTTTAAATGCAACTTGTTTCATAAGAGTTTGTTCTTACTCTTACCATTGAGGCCTCAAATGTTCCATGAGACTACTTTCATCGGAAACTGAGAGAGGTTTGGCATGTATCCATTATTAAACAATTATGTCCTGAATTGACCAAGATGTCACCTATTTCTTGCAAGAGATGAAGCTTGGATTTCTAACCTTGTCTTTTTTCCTCCTTAAGGGTTTTTTTGGGCTTAATATTGTCGGGTTGAATACCAAGATTTGGGTTTGGATTGGTAGCCACAGAAAACCCTAGGGCTTCCTTTCTCCTTTTGTGAAGGGATTTTCACACTCGTTGGATATTCTCTGGAGGTATGAAATGCATGTCTCGTCTGCAAACGTCATCAACAATGCTTTTCAATTATATACCATCTAGCTCCATTTCATTTGGATCTAGGTCCAAACCATCTTCATTGTCCTAACCCATAGGGACATCTTCAAGGGGAGGCATGTTGAAGGGGGGGAAGGAATTTTTACATTTTTTTGTTCTTCAGGGTTAGGAGGGGGATCAAAGGATTTTCAACTTTTAGGGTTGTTGGAAGAAGGAATATCCTCAATGACAGTGGTGGAGTCTGAGGGGAGGTTGTTGAGAGAATCAAAGATGTTTTTGAGATCATGGTTTTTAGAAAGCCCATAGGGACCTTGAGGGACATACTTCTTATTTGAACGATGACGATAAGGTATCTTGGTGAATCCATCATCGTATTTTTTAGGTTCATATTTGGAGGGCTTGGGAGGATTTAGAAAATGACAATCCCTATAGAGGTGACCATTCTCATGACTACAATGACAACATAAAGGGATGAATTCATGATCCAATTTCTGGATCCATTCAATGTCTTGGAAGGTCGGGCATATTGAATTAGGTATAGGAACAAATACATTCATATATATGCATATGTGGGCATAGGCTAAGTAGCGGCCTTGCTTGGATGCTTCAGAGGATTTCACATAGGTTCCTAGGGTGTTTCCTATGCCTACTAAGATTTCTTATTCCCCGTAATCCTAAGGGAGAGAGTAGAGGTGAACCCATACTGGGGCATAGGATAATTCCTCCTTATTGGGGTTGAAATTATCCTTCCAATATTGGAGGTGTAAACTCGTCGAATGGAAAAAATAGGGGCCATTCTCAAATATTTTCTCCCTTTCTTGGGGGTTTTCAAAAATAGTTGTGAAGAAACCGTTTGAGACAATTTTAAGTTCAAAATGACAAGTGGGTTTCAAATGAGAGTTGATCCATGATACATATCTCTCTCGGTTGGACAGATACCCAAGAACTTATCGATTCAAGAGTGAAGGGTTCTACAGCTAGTCATATTGTTGCAACATTTCTGGAATTAAGCTATGTGAATAGTTTTGAAATGTTTTTGAGTGGACACTCCACCCATCATTCTGAAGCTTCATCTATCCCTGATGATGGGTGGAGTTTCCACTCCAAAACGTTTCAAAAATTTTCACACAGTTTAATTTCATAAATTATGCAACAAAACTTATCAATTATCGCATGATTTTTCATGAACTGCACATATTCATTGAGCCGATTTGAGCGGATATTGTATCTTGGTGTTTCAACCACTTTTGGGATACATTGGCCCAGTTTCCAGTTTGTTTTGTCTCCAGGTGGTGACTAAGATTCTAGCATGGGTTCTTCAAGTGGGGAGTCAGTGGAGTCCATGGTGTCATTGATTTTAGAGGCTAGAGTGGATGAATCATGTCCATAAGGACCAGATGTCATGCCCTTGTGGCCTAGAGAGGACGGAGGAGGGGGCCCTACCCCCCCTGCAAAAACATTAGAGAAGGATCATACCTATAGCAGTAGCAGAGAAGAACGAAACCCTAATAGAGATAAAGAAAATAATAGCACATGCAAGAGTTGTAGTAGTTGAAGAGAAAAGATAAGTTGTCTAGCTAATTGTTAAGTGATAGAAGACTAATCCCAGAAGAGGTTCCAAAACATAGAAGTAGTGGTGAAGGAACCCTCGTGGGGTTTAAACGAAAAATAAAAATCAAATTGTGAGCATGCATGGAAGTACAAATATATTGGTCAAATAAAATGCCAATTGAGGTGGCATTCAACCAAGATTTGGACATTCCAATACACCAGGATAATGAAATGGAAGCATAAAATGAGGCATTAATGGATGTATACCAACTATTTAGAGAGGACAAGCTCCAAGAAATGGACATGGTACAATCAAACAACATTGGATCCAATCAAGTACCAACCCCACCCCTTGTGCTCATTAAATATAATCATGTAACGATACAACAATTTACTAGGAGTAATTCTAGCTCACCTAGTAGACATCCTAATTGTAGAGGAATAATAGAAAATAGTAGATATAGTATTAATAATCATTGTAAATAACCTATTTCCAAATTTGAGTGGGTATGAAAGCATAAGTCAAAATTTTGTAAGTCAACCAAAAAAATGGGCTTTGTGTTAATTTATGCTCCTGATAATAATATGGTGGTTGTACAAGGGAATTCCAAACTGTGTTTATATAAAATTTCAAGTAAGGGAAATGAATATGTTGAACAACACGAGTTCTTATGTCACTCCACTTAGAATGTTAAAGGTACTACAATGGATGTATTAAATACAATGTATAATGTCCCCTATATAATCCCTAATTTGATTAATGATTAATGTAGATATAATGTATGGTTGTGGCCAAGCGATGTAATATGAAAAATGTATTTCTAAGTTTTAATAAATACAATGTGATGCCATTTGTTTGGGGATATGGATAGAGATTGGGGTTGATTAATAAACAAGAGAAGAGACTTCCTAACAGGGGTCCAAGGGGGGAATTATTCATGGGTATTAATCCAAATCCACCTTCCTGAATTTTATTATGATTATGTATTAAACTTCTATTGTATGTTTGAGTGTGGAAGGGCCCAATCAGTGGATTCATGTAAGAGGGTGGGTGTGAGAAGTCACAACCCATATTTATTGGGAACATAGAACTAAGTACAATCAGTTTGGGGAAGAGTGTAATTCAAGAAATCAATCCAAAGAGAGGAAAATTAGTATGGGCGAACAAACATTTTTAGACAATCGAGTTTTTAGGTGAAAAACAGATAGAAAATAGAGAATAAGAGAATTGGAGATGAAACAACAATGGAGGGATAATTATGGAGCATTTGGGAGATAAAGAATGAAGAATAAAGTTGTTAGGCTTGCAGAAGAACCAGGTTGTCAATCCTGAAGAGTGAACTCCTATGAGAGTTGCACTAGAATAGCAAGCTTGGTTGTTGTTGTTTCCTGGTAGTTTTCCTAGCAGAGAGCTCCCTTGAGTTTCCCAATAGTAATATTCCTAGTTACCTACACCAGAGAAACCTTGATAAACAAATGGGATGCCCAATGGAATGAGAGAGGTGAAGCGGTACATTCCTTGGGTTGGGCAGGTCGAGAGGCAGATAGTTGGTGGAAAATCAGGATAGTTATAGGAGAATCAGGATAGTTGTGAGTGGAAAGTGAGAGACCACCCCCTTTTTTGGATTGCTTGCCCAATCTCAGGAGTGACTTGCTGTTGAGATTTGGAATAACAAGTCTATGGTTGGGTGGAACGTTCATCCCAGGCAACTATTTGCACAACTATTTTAAAAAGATAAGTGTTTTATCTATTTTATGTCTTGCATTATGTGTTTTAATTGTTGTGCATTAAATATGTGTATGACACTGATTTATATGTTGTTTTTATGAATAATTAGTTGCAATCATGTGTTATTTCAGCACGATGTAGATGCATTTACAAAATGGTAAAATCAGTATGATTAAGTAGTTGATAAGATATATGAAATTATTTAGCAGAAAACATTTATTCTTATGTGTATTCCGCTAGTATTGTTCCTCAGTTAAGATGGGGGGATGTTATAGATTGGTATCAGAGCTCAAGTTTCAACACCGAGATTTTATTGGTCGAGGCTGAGGTGAATTTGGCGGAATTTTTTTGTGGCGGAGTTTTTACCTGAGACGGATTTGGGGGGGGGAATGGTAAAAGAAAGTGAAATTCCCAAATTTATGAGCAAATTTGAGTCTGAATTGCCTCAGAACCCTCTCAGGGGTGATCAAGGATGACCATCTTTAGAGTTGCAGAGTTAAAATTCAACTTGGAAAGTTAAAATTCATGTTTTGATGTTCGTTGAAGAAGTTAGGTGAAGTTTGGTGGATCAACGACCGAGATCGCTTTTGATTTCGAGATCAACGACCCAAATTCATCGTAGATTGAACCAAAAACTTTTTTTTTCAGTGGTTTGGAAAGTGAAGAAAATCGACGGTATAGATTTGTTTTTCGGAGGTTTGGAAAGTGAACTAGATCAACGATATGGATTCATTTTCAGTGGTTTGGAAATTAAAGTAGATCGACAATATGGAATCATTTTTGGCAGTTTGGAAAGTAAAGCAAATCAACGATCCAAATTGGTTTTCGATAGTTTGGAAAGTGAAACAGATCGATGGTCTAGATTTGTTTTTGGTAGTTTATAAAGTAAAGAAGACCGATGGTATGGATTAATTTTCAATGGTTTGGACAAGTTAAAGGATCGACAGTCAAGATTCATTGGTAGAGTTGGATGAAGTATGTTGAATCAACGATCAAGATCATTTTTACTGGAAAATCAATGGCTGAGATTCATCCTGGATTTTGGTCAAAAAATTATAAGTATTGAATTTTGGAAAAACTCGTGAGTAAATTACAAGACCAAGGAAATCGTCGATAGTCAATGGTCGATGATCGAGGATTCGTAAAAATTGCTGAAAGGTTTCATGCGTCCAAAAGAAATCATCAATCATCGATGGTCGATGATCAAGGGTCGAAAGAACAAGTGAAGTGTTCATTTCATCTGAGAGAAGTTGTTGATTTCCGATGGAAAAAAAAAAGGAAAGAGGGTGATGATGTGTTGTGCCACATCAACATCCATGTGTCATGCCACATTAACCATATTTGTGTGTCACAATCCATGTGTCATGCCATGTCAACATAGTTCCCACGTCAGATTAGTTTCCATGTTAGCCAAGAGATGGTCGATGGTCGATGATTGAGGTTTGATGAAATTGGTAAACAAGTTGGTCACCAAGGAGATTCGTCGATGGTTGATGGTTGATGATCAGGGTTCAAAGAAATTGGTAAACAAGTTGGTTTCCATGGAGATTCATCGATGATCGGGGTTTGGAGATATTTATGGAAAACAATTGGTTTTCCAAAAGAGGCGGTCGATGTCCAATGGTTGATGATCAGGGTTAAGAGAAATCGATGAGAAATTTTGGTTTTCCAAAGGAAATAGTAGATCATTGATCATTGATGTAGTGTTGGAAAATCAATGATCGAGATTGATTCAAGTCGACGATCGATGATGGAGATTCATCCACGAGCATGGGGAAGGTTTATGGGATCAATGACTGAGATTTCCTCATATTTTGAGATCAACGAATTAGATTAAAATATTTTTATAACAATAAATCAGTTTATTTTCTGTGAAATTTTCATATTTTTGAAGGTCTTAAACTTGCGAAGCAATTTTGAGGGCCTAATGACATTTTTAGGTAGTCAAAATCAAGGAAATTTGTGTATATTTGGTACACAAGTCTCTAGATCTTGAAATAAAAGAGTTCAGTGAGAGCTTTCCAGTGATCTATCCTAAGTGAAAATTAGATATAGTATGAGGAAGTTACATCTAAAACAATGCAAGATATATTTTTTTCACTAGTTTGCTTCTAGAGGGCATAACTCCTTCCTCGGAAGTTAGTTTGGGACATAGGAGTAGTCTATGGAAAGATTATGGACCATAGAATACATCCATGGAACCCAATTTGGAATATGGGTACACAAAATTGTATAGGAAGATAAACAAGACACTTGTAGTGTACAGGGATAAAAATAGGAAAACAATCTAAACTTCCTCAGACCATAACTTTCATCTTGAGCTCAAATTTGAGAAAATGAATAGTATATGGAAAGGTATTGAGGAGGAGAAGCCATATATTAGCACATAATTTTGAATTGAGCACTATATTTTCCTTATAAAATAATAAAGAAATTTTGTAGTAGTGAAAACAGAGCAATGAGTGGAAATTGCAACTTGTGAATATTGTAATTTTTTGCTCAAGACTCAAAATGAGAATTAGAGGTACAGGAAAATAATTTTGGTTCTTATATGAGGACTATAGTTATGGAATATGCTGAGGGATATTAAAACCATGAGGAGGAGGTCATAGGTCTACATATCTGTATGAGAAATGCTAAGACAGAGCTTAATGGAAGAAGAGGCATGAATGATCCTATAATTATGAGAAGCCTACAAAGAGACGTGCAAATATATAGGATCGATAATGAAAATATTATGAAATATCAGGAGGAGACACTTTAGATTCTAAATATGTTGGAGAGGAAAGCCAATAAAGACTCTAGCACCAAGAAAGCGTCTAGTGCTAGAAAAGTGACACCATCTAGATCTCATAGCAGAAGGGATGATCACGGGAATGACAGGAAGTCAAGAAGTATAAGAAAATGACATGATTCTCCAAGGAAATCCAATAAAATAACTCATGCAAGTTCAAGGTTAGGGAGAAGCCCAAGTGTGTCTCATGTTAGGAGGAAGAAACGAAATCCCAAGGAAGACATCTTGCAAGGTGAATTCAGGAAAATCAAGTCAGCAACTTTCAATGGTGAGCATTGAGAGGGAGAAGAGGTTGAGGCATGGATGTTGGAAATGAAGAAATATTTTCAATTGCATGTTACCCCTAAAGGGTAGAAACAAGGATTGCAACCTAACACCTACAAGAAAAATGTTTCTATGTGGTGGGATCAACTTAAGAAAGCTAAGCACCTTGATGAGAAGAAGGTCTCATGGAGGAAGTTTAAAGGATATTCTAGGAGAAATATTTGTTTGAGCATTACTATGAAAGAAATATCAAAGAGTTATTTGAACTCAAGTTGGGAATCATGACAATGGATAATATGAGAAGAGATTCTTTGAGTTTCTTAAGTATGTTGGTTTCATAAAAGATGAGAAGGTCAAAATCCAAAGGTTTCTAATTGGGTTACCCTCCTTCTATAGTGAAAAGATATAATATGATAAACCTAGTACATAGGAGGAAGCCATAATGAGAGAAAATCATCTCTATCAACAAAGAAGATGAAGGCCAGCCTTCCAAAGAGCCTGAAATGACAAGATGAAAAGAAAGAGGGATCAAAGGAAAAAAGGTTTTAAGCCACCATTTTTCAAGAAAAACTCACAAGAAAATCAGCAAGGTCATTCAACCCAAAATTATCGTAGGATGGTATATTTATTTTGAAAAAGGCCAAGGAAACAACCTGTATAATGTTGGGGATGTGGATGAAATAAATTATATAGGGACTTCCCTCACAAAGGAGAAAGAATGAGGATTGTCCACAACATTCAGGAGGTTGAAATAGTTGAATACATGGGAGGAAACATGTCGATTATTTATGCAGCCTTGGACAACAAGCAAGAAGAGTATCAATCCCCCATGATTGAAGTGAAAGGTAAGATTCATAACCAACCCATAGCAATTTTAATTGATTCTAGAGCTAGTCATAGTTACATAATGTCTAACATTTTTTAAATATTTCCTTTGCAAAAGATTAAGCATAAGAAATATTGGTTAGTTCAATTAGTCATAGGGGCTAAGAGGAAAATCAATGAGATGGTTAAATATTTCTCAATAGACATGAATGTAATCAACACAAAGTTAGATGTGAACATCATACCAATGGATTCATATGATTGTCTAATTGGTATGGATTGGTTGGAAAAACACCATGGTGTCCTAGACTATTATAAAAAAACACTCACTTGTCTTGAGGAATAAGGGAAATGAGGCAACGCTCAAGGAACTTCAAAGGATGTAGATATTAGAGAAATTTCAGCTATGCAATTGAAAAAGAGTTTTAGGAAGGTATTTCAAGTTTTTGCATGCCATATGGAAGAGGTAGCCAAAGATAAAATGGTAAGCATTGAAGGCCATCCAGTCTTGAAGGATTTTGAAGACGTTTTTGGGGAGATTTCATGATTGCCACCAAAGAGAGACATTGATTTCTCTATTGATTTGGTGCTAGGAGATACCCTAGTATCCAAGACACCTTACAAAATAGGGACACCATAATTGAAGGAGCTGTAAATCAAACTTGAAGAACTATTAAAGAAGGGGTATATGAATCCAAGTCCGTCACCTTGGGGTGCCCCAGTTCCTTTTGTGAAGAATAAAGATGGAACCTTAAGGTTGTGTATTGATTTCAAATAGTTGAATAAGGTCACCATAAAGAAAAAACATCCCTTGCAAAGGATTGATGATTTGTTTGATCGGCTGAAAGGTGCAAGAATATTTTCAAAGATTGACTTGAGATCAGGTTATCATCAGGTGAGGATAAAGGAATAAGATATCAACAATACAAAATTCAGGATAAGGCACATGCATTATGAATTCATGATAATTCCATTTGGGCTATCAAATGCACCAGCTATTTGTGCCTGATGAATGGAGTGTTGAGGGAATACCTGGACAAGTTTGTAATTATGTTCCTGGATGATATACTCATCTACTCAAAGGAATAAAAGGAACATGAGAAACATTTAAGGATGGTGCTACAAGTTTTAAGAGATCACAAGTTGTATGACAAACTAAGTGAATCTTTTATCAAAAAACGATTCATTACTTGGGGAATATTATTTCAGCCGATGGGACAACAATTGATCCTGAGAAGATAGAGGTCCTTGCAGGATTTCTAGCACCAAGAAATGTGACAGAGGTTAGATCATTCATGGGTCTTTCTAGTTATTACCGAAGATTCATAAAAGGTTTTTCAAATATTCCAAGCCCCATTACTTCTTTTCAAAAGAAGGGAGTGAAATGTGAATGGACTTCCCAATGTGAAGAAATTTTTTAGCAATTCAAGGAAATTTTGACAAGTGCTCCAATATTGAATATTGCATATCAATATGAAGATTTTTTTATGTGCATTGATGTGTACAAGGAAGGGATCGGTGGATTCCTCGCTCAAAAGGATCATGTGGTGTGATATGAGTCCCGAAAATTAAAAGAGAACGAAGGGAATTATGCTACCCATGATCTAGAATTAGAAACCATTATTCATGTGTTGAAAATGTGGAGACATTACCTCATGGGGAGGAAATTTGAGGTAAGGATAGGCCACTGTGGTCTGAAACATTTGTTTGGACAACCCACATTAAATGCCAGGCAAACTAGATGGCTCGAATTTCTTAGTGAATATAACTTTGAAATTAAACATATCAAAGGAAAGAAAAATTAGGTGGCTAATGCACTCAACAGAAGGGCATATGAGATGCATATTACATTCATCAACATGTTCAAAACATATTTAAAAGATAAAATTATTGAATCTGCAATTTCAGACTAGCACTATTTGAAAATAAAAGAAACATTACAACATGGAAATTTGTAGCAAAAATTTAAATATTTTGAGTTGAATGAAGATGGAGTTCTCATGTATAGAGAAAAAATAAATGTACCAAATTCTAGAGAGATGAAAAATATAGTGTTGAGAGAAATGCACAATGTGCCATATGTTGGACACCTAGGATATCATAAATCAATTGTATCTATGAGGAGCCAATACGTTTGTCCAAGAATGAAGAAAGAAGTGATTGATTATATATCAAGATGTCTAGAGTGCCAGAAGGTGAAGACCGGGCATATACATCCAACTAGATTACTACAACCATTTTCTAGTCCTAAATGGAAATGGGAAGTAGTTACAATTGATTTTATTACAAAGCTTCCTAGAACAATGAAGCAACATGATTCCATCATGGTATTGGTGGAAAATTTGAGTAAGGATAAACATTTTATTCCAATAAAGATTACACGCTATGCAAGAAATATTGCAGAAATCTAAATGAAAGAAGTTGTCAAGATACATGGGGTTTCTAAGGAAATAGTTTCAGACAGGGACCCCAAATTCACTTCCAATTTATAGAAAGGTTTGTTTAAATGATTTGAGACATATATAAATCTTAGTATAGTGTATCACCCAGATTCAAATGGGAAAACAGAGAGGACCAACAGAATATTTAAAGACATGCTCAGAACGTATGTGATGGAACAACCATCCGAGTGGGAGGATTGCATCAACTGGAATAACCATCAGAGTGGGAGGACTGCATCAACTTAGTTGAATTTTCCTACAATAATGGGTATTAGGCCTCATTAAAAATGAGTCCATTTCAATAATTGTATGTAAGGAAGTGTAACACACCAATCAGTTGTGATGACCCAACAAACAAATCCATCATTGGGTCATATTTGTTGAAGGAAATGGATGAGTAGATGACAAGGACAGGGAATTTTTTAAAGGCATCCCAGGACAGGAAGAAAATTTATGCAAACAAGAACATAGTTTTAAGATATTTTAAAGTGGGTGAACATGTATTTTTGAAATTAGAAGTGACAAGAAGTTCACTAAGATTAGGTTGCTTCCCAAAACTAGCAATAAGATACGATGGGCCTTTTGAAATATTAAAGAAGATAGGGTGAGTTGCATACAAGCTAGATTTACCTGCATCCACGAGACTACATAATGTATTTCATGTGTCATTATTAAATAAACATGTTCCTGGCCCTAACCACATAATTGATTGGATTGTGATCCAAGTGGAGCATGAAGAAGATTTCCAAGTGGAACCAGTATGCATCTTGGACCAGAAAGTAAAAGTGCTCAAGAACAAATCCATAGGGATGGTAAAGTTTCAATGGACATGCTACAGTCCCGAAGATGCAACATGGGAGCACGAACAAACTATGCAAGAGGCATGCCCACAATTTTTTGTCAATTTTGAAGAAAATAGAATCTAAAAAAATGCAAGACTCCATTTTGGGAACTAGAGTTCCAAAACCACATCTCAAAGTCCTAGCCAACCTACACTGGGGGTTCTAATAAAAGAATGGTAAAACTTGATGGATTGAGAGTAGTGAAGGGGGTACATTCCTTGGGTCAACATGTTGAGAGGGACAATATATTATGGTTGGAACTGCTACTGGAGTATAAAAATTGCATAATTTTATTTTCTAAGTATTGTGTTGTAAATTTGTGTGTGTGTGTGTATATATATATATTGACATGGTGTTGTGCATTGAGGATAGTGCAAAATTGTAGGGGAAGGGGAATGTAACGTACCCTCTATAATCCTCAGTCTAATTAATGCTTAATGTATATATAATGTATGGTTGTGTCCAAACGATGTAATATGAAAAATGTATTTCTGAATTTTAATAAATAAAATGTGATGCCAACTACTGAGGAATATGGATAGATATGGGGGATGATTAATGCACTAGAGAAGGGAATGTCTAAGAGGGGTCTAAGGGGGCAATTATTCATGGGTATTAATACAAACCCACCTTCCTAAATTTTATTATGATTATGTACTAAACTTCTATTTTATGTTTGAGTGTAGAAGAGCCCGATCATTGAATTCATGTAAGAAGGTAGGTGTGAGGAGTCGCATCCCATAGTTATTGGGAGCATAGGACTAAGTATAATCAGTTTTGGGAAGATTTTAAGTCAATCAAGCAAGCCAAAGAAAGGAAAATTCATTTGGAAAAACAAAAAAATTTAGATAGTCGGGTTTTTTGGTGAACGATAGGCAAAGAAAAGAGAAGAAGAGAATTGGAGATGAAGAAAAAATGGAGGGAGGATGTTGGATAATTTTGGGAGATAAAGAATGAAGAAGAAAATTGTCAGGATTACAGAAGAACTAGATTCTCAATCCTGAAGAGTGGACTCCTGTGAGAGTTTCACTATAGTAGCAAGCTTGGTTGCTACTGTTTCCTGGAAGTTTTCCTAGCAGTGAGCTTTCTTGAGTTTCCTAGTAGTGATATTCCTAGTTACCTACACCAGAGAGACCCTAATAAAAACATGGGACACTTGATGGTACATTTCTTGGGTTGGGAAAGTCGAGAGGAAGAGAACTAGTGGAAAATCGGGATAGCTATAGAAGAATACCAATGAGTTGTGGGATTTTTTTTAGCTATGAGTGGAAAGTGAGATACCACCCTATTTTGTGTATTTCTATCCCCAACTCGAGGGTGAATTGCTATTGAGATTTGGAATAACAATTCTATGGTTGGGTGGAACATCCATCCCGAGAAGTTGGTTGCACAATTATTTTAAAAAGATATGTGTTTTATCTATTTTATGTCCTGCATTATGAGTTTTAATTGTTGTGCGTGAACTCTGTATATGAGATTGATTGATATGTTGTTCTAATGATTTATTAGCTGCATTCATGTGTTATTTCAACATGTTGTAGATGAATTTAGATAATGGTTAAATATATATTATTAAGTAGTTGATAAGCTACAAGAAATTATTTAGCAAAAAAAAATTATTCTTATGTGTATTCCACTAGTAATGTTCCTCAGTTGAGTTGGGGGGACGTTACACGGTGTAATTCCAAACCAATTTGATGGATTGAGTGCTTTAGTGGTACATGGATTTTTTGAAAAGTATACCACATGGTGTAGTGAAGAATTTACATGAATTGAAATGATAGTTTATATCGAATTTCAAAATCTTAAAAGAAAACAACAAAGTAAATTGTTGATTTGAAGGATATTTAACATATTATTGGTCATGAATCCATGTTGCAATATGACCATAGACTTTGGGACTTTTTGAGCTGACTAACTTATCAAATCCACGATACACAACATAATGAATGGCTCATTGGGGGGGTTTCCCTTGATTCATATTTGACTAGTTTAATAGAAAATTGCAATTTAGAGGGAGTATCTAGAGAAATTTATGTAGAATGAGTCATTATGTAAGGTAGCTTGGTCATACTCCTAAAATACATCCAACTAAAAACAAGAACTATCTTAGTTCTATACCAAGTTAGCAATGATAATTGGGTAGATATAAGATATTACTAGAGCCAAGGTAGGTAGGGAGCATAAGGTATGTGTTTGTGTTGATGCAATGTTTGAGTACTTAAATGATGGAATCAACATATAAAAATTGGTATATGTGTAAAGGAAAAGGACTACTATTGTAGTGTTATTTTTAAAAAAGAAATTATAATTGCTTGATATTTGTTTTAAATTAACAAATTCAAGGAACCTTAAAATTAGTATGTCAAGCATTGGTGCAATGTTTGAAGGTATTAAAATAATGAGCATGTATTTTTTTAAGCATGTAGAGGTGTCCATCATGTAGAAATATAAATCCCCCCTTTATGACATAGGGGATTCATTGGAAAAACAATATTATATCATATATGTTCATAAAGGGGGTTAAAAAATTAATGAAAACACTAGGTAAGAT
>JASDQU010374511.1:6074-19039 GCA_032191745.1 Picea mariana | reverse complement strand
TCGATAGCCTTCTCCCAGTGCATCGTCTTCCTTATGGCCGCAACTCTTTACACAGCCCCTTCAACTCAAGAATCTCTTTGTTGCACTAGTGTTTGCTTCTTGCAGCAGCGTCCACCACTAGCATTGTCTACCACCAACGATCAAAGATGTGAGAACTCAACACACAGTCGCTCGTCCTTCTACCTCTGCCATCGCTCCTATCCTCACGGATCTGCATGGATGAGCACACTACTTGTGGATCTATGCGACTTCTATTCTGATCTGCGTGGATGAGCACACTACTTCTGTGCGAATTCTTTTCTGCATTCACAAACTTGCCTCTACTTGTGCTCTGATACCCCGGATCTCCATCCTGGTTGTTCTGATACCACTTGTTGAGAAGCGGCAGCCCACAAACAACACTACGGTAGAAACAATCATTCACAAAAAACACAGTCACACAAGAGAACACAGAGATTACGTGGTAAAACCCTCCTTCTTCTTATGAGGGAAACATCCACGAGACAATGGCAGAATAACTCTATTATCAAAAAAACCAGGAGATTACAAACCAGCCATAAGCAACCCGAGAGAGGGCTTGAAGCCCCTGCTCTACAAATGCCTATGAGGCATTCATATTAATACAGCTTCTCCTTAGTTACACAAAACTGAATGCTTTAATGTTGCCTCCTAATATTGAATTTAGTTTCAACAATATCTACTTAGAAAAACCATAGTGAACCAACTTAACCTAGATTTGATTAATTAGTTGTAACTTCCCAACACTTCTTTACTAGTTTTGGATCTTGATGTCATTTGGTGGATTGCCACTAATATGAAAATGACTTATAAGATCATTTTTTGAATAAACATATTGATGTAATGAGTAGGGTTGGTTATTCTAAAGATCAACACAAAATATTATCCTATATCTTGATTTTCTTTGAGATGCTTATGGGACAGATTCGAGAACATCACAAGAGTGGTTAGGGCACAAGTTTCCCAGTCATTTCTCACTTATTTGTGAATTGGCCCTTTCCTTGGAATATTGCCCATATAGAACTGAATATCTGAAGTGGCCTATCTAGCTTAGTTTTCTAGAATTGTTTTGGCCTAGAATTATACCTTCGTTGATGGGAGATGCATAACTAAGACGGTTTTATGTTGTCTTACAAATAGCATTTTTCTTTTACCTTGTCTCCCTAATTTTTCTTATTTTTAGTTTCTTTCGTTATGATTTATGATTTATGATGTGATATGAAAATATTATCACTTCATTGTTTCAAAATGTGCAAACTTCTGTTGGTTTTCTTGCTATGTGAATTTGGTTGGAATTGTGATTGACCTGGAGTTGGGCTTGTTATGGTGGCATTCGAGGCACCTTATTGCTTAGGAAAAACACAAAATCTGAGCATTTTCTATAGTGAAAATTTATCTGTACATTAAATAAACTTGTCAAGTGAAATCTACATAGCTCAAAAGAGGTTGGCCAAAGATTCATTATAGAATAGAGAGTATAAGATTCATTATAGAATAGAGAGAGTATAGAAACAAAGCATAAAAAAGGATGGACGTGAAAAATAAACAATGAAGTGAGGGTAGAGTATATGACAATGGACAACAACAGTTATGAGAACAAACAAAAGTGGATAACGAAAACATGCATACACATGATGATCATATAAAAGGGTATATCACATATGGTATCATTCCATTTCACCAAAGACATACTGCACCTTTTCACCATAATTGAAATTAAATATACTCTTCTTCTGCTGTTTAGACCTCACACTCTACACTGTAACCATTGATGGGTATTATAAATTCATCATTTGTAATCATTATAAAATAGTCCAAGTACTCTGAAAATATGAACTGTACAGATTTATTCCTACTGCAAATCTGAATTGTACAGAGTGATTTCTACTAAAAATATGAACTGTACAGAGTTATTGTTTATTGAAAATTCTAATATATATATATATATATATATATATATATATATATATATATTTCATTGTAGTATCGGGTTCTGGTGGGTCAATTTTGACAGTTAAAAAAAGAAGATTTGAATTAATGTTGCTCATTGTGAGGAGGCATCCAAATCTATCATCAGGATATTGCAGCAGTACATTTGTACTTTTAATTATGAGATTATTACATACACATGGATTTTGTAGCAGTGTTTTTATTTAGTTTTCAGTAATATTTGTATATTCTTAAATATGAATATGTTAAAAAAAAAGTAGGGAAAATATCTAAAGTGAGAAATATGGTTAAAAGGGAAAATTTTAATCTAAAAAAATTAAAATGATGAATTTCGTTGAAAATCTAACAATAATTTAGCAACAAAGGGTAAAACACTTTAAAATAGTAAACATAATTTATTGCAGCACATAATCTAAAACATAGTATGTAGCCAGCATTTTGCAGAAGTTCTAAGGATGCAGGGTTTAAGCATTCACCTAAATTCAAACCCCGTGCATATAAAAGGTAGCATTGTGAAGTTTTGTGTGTATTTATCCACAGAGAGAGTGTACGGTTGACCATGGGATGCAACTTTCGGATAAGAAAATACAGATCCATTTCTACCAAAAACATTTTGACATCACACTTGATCGCTCCAATATTTTACATGTTTGAATATATGATTTTTGGATATATGTGATCAGATTGAAATAGATTTGATCAATTTCAAAGTTGAAAATAGTAATTAGAGAAGGCTTGACATGATTATGGTGTAACAAATAAATTTCAATCGATATCTATATGGGTATATAGTAAAAAGATTTTAAGTCTTTATTTTTTTTCAGAAAATGTATGGGTTTCATGATGTTTGTGCTCTTAGTGTGCATAAAGAGAATTAGATATTTACTGATATAAAAGCTATATAAAGAGAACATAGTTATTAATGTTAGATAATTATTTTGAGTTGGTGTTAAGATATTTTTTTTTTAAGTAAATTCATTATCATTGGAAGTATTTATTTGATAGTTGGAGTTCAAGTTGGGTTTACCTACAATCCATTTTTATTAAAACAACTATTTCAGAATGCACAATAGTGTTACTATATAGAATATTGTTAAATTATGAAGAGTTTATGATTACAATTTTCTTTGGCTTAAACTTAAAAGGGGAAACTTTGTATACTGTGTTTGAACTTTAATTTGCAAGAAAAATGTTTTAGTATTCTCTCTTGGTCTTTATTATAGTTAAAAAGACATTGTAAAAACATCATGTCACTATTGCATTTTGTGTAGTAATAGCAATTTAATTGCATGTAGTTTAGAATTTGGAAGCATTTATAATGTGATTTAATTTTGTAGCATTGTTCTAGAAGAAAACATGTTGGAGGTTAAAATAAATTTAGTATGTTGCAAATTGCGTAGATTTGATGGTGAAAGATGAGAAAATAGGAATAGGTTATTAGGCAGAGCACTTGCTTGAAGATTACCACAAAGACAAGTTTGATAGATAGACAATTCTTGTTTATTAAGATGTCCATGAGATCAAAGATCAAAGGGAATAAGTTGCATATCAAGGTGGCCCATCTTCTAGGTGTACAAATAGATATTCATATACATAAACCTCCCTTCATCAATTATAGGAAATTTATACTTCCACGTTAAACATAGCATAAGAGAGGAAGAAAAATTTAAGCTATAAAAGAAATGACAAAGCAAACACACAATACACAGAGATTTTACCTTGAAAACCCAAACGGGAAAACCAGCATTCCTTGAATGTCTTGCTCTATTGTTGTCTTATTCATTCAGAATAAAAGGTTACATGCATAGCCTTGGTCCACACCTAAGACACAATCGACATCATACCTCCTTGTTTTACACAAGAAAAATCCTATAGCCAATTCGGCTTACATCTACATGACCAACAACCTCTAAAGTGATTGATCTAAAGATCGATTATATTTTACAATAGTAAAACATGCCTTAATTATAGGATTTATAGTAGTAAAAACCCTAAATAAAGGCACCTAAAAAAGGTTACAGACACACGCATATCATTGGCTAAAAATCTCGTAGATCTCATGATTTTGTTACAACCGACTACCAAGTTGGATTACCAATTGACTTCCAGTCGACCGTCATTTCATCTTCAGTTGGTTTCCACACAACTTCCTATCGACCTCTTGTCGATTGAACTCTTCGATTTTTTGTCAATTAATTCAACTTTGAATTTTCCCGGTTGATCCACCTCAACCTTCGACTTTCACTACCAGTGGATCCACCTTAACTAGAATTTCACAGAAAATAATATAACAACCCAACATTCTCCCACTTGTTGTCTTATTTGCTATAACTAGGAGTTTCCTGAACCTTTGTTCTAAACTTTTGTTCACAGACCCGGGGCAGGAATTCCCATTACCTCTCTGCGCCAAGAGAACTTCACAACACTCACAGATTTGGTCAAAGAGTCTGTTATGTTTTCCAACATGTCTACTTTCTCCATCAACACCATGTTCCTTTCCACCATGTCTCTTACGAAATGGTATTGTACATCAATATGCTTAGTCTTGGAATGATAAGATGGTTTATTTTCCATAAATATTTTTCTTTGACTATCGCAGCTTATCTTCATAGATCTATGCTCAAACCTGATTCCTAAACACAGACGTTGCATCCATACTACTTATTTTATTCCATGAGTTGCTTCCATGTAGTCATCTTCTATTGTTGACAGGGATACGACCGCATGTTTCTTACTCATCTAGTCGATTGCTTCACCAAACACCTTGAACACATCCATTGGTCAATCTTCGTTGATCCATATCTCTAGCCCAGTCTGCATCAACAAATCCATGTACATCTGATTCACTATCACCTCCATATTTTCCTTGGTAGAATATAACATAGTCTTTTGTGACACACAAATACCTAAATACTCTCTTGATAGTTATCCAATGCTCCTTTCCAGGTGTTGACATGCATCTACTCAACACTCCCACTGTATGGGAAATGTCTGATCAAGTGCAGACCATTGCATACATTAGAATACCAACATCACTTTCATAGGGGACATGTGTCATATCCTCTATTTATTCTCGTGTCTTTAGAAACTGTTCAATAGTTATCCTTTCTCCCATAGCAATTGACACCTTTATAGGTTTGCAGTCCTGCATGTTGAAACGTTTCAAAATTGTTTCAATACACTTCTTTTGGTTGAACCAGAGCTTCGTATTTTCTCAATATCTCTTGATCTCCATTCCTATAATGAAGTTCGTTGCACTGAGATCCTTCATGTCAAACTTGGATGATAGATGCTTCTTCACCTCCTTTATTGCGTCCATGTTTTTTCCAATCTACAACATGGCGTCGACATACAATGCTACATATATGAAACAATCACCTTGTTCCTTGGAATATATGCAGTGACCATCTTTGTTTATCACAAATCCCAAACTAAGAATGTGTGTGTCGAGATTTTGATAGCACATCATTGGTGATTGATTTATACCATAAAGGGATCTTTTCAACTTACACACTAGCTCTTTCTTTCCCTTTATTAAAAATCCTTCAAGATGTTTCATGTAGATTTTTTCTTCCAAGTACCCATGTAGGAACACTATCTTCACATCCATATGTTCTATTTCAATATCAAATGCAGCAGCTAGAGACATTAGTACTCTAATGGAAGTTAATTTTGCAACAAGGGAAACAATCTCACCGAAGTCGAATCCTTCGACTTCGTAATATCCCTTTGCTACCATTCGAGATTTGAATTTCTCGACTTGACCTATTGCATTCGTATTCTTCTTGAATACACACTTACTACCGACTAGATTTCTTCCACTAGGTAATTGGACTAAATCCCATGTCTCATTATTGCGCAAGGATTCCATCTCTTCAACCATAGCGTCCTTCCAGAGTATACCCTCTACGTCAACTGACTCCTTGACCAAATTGGGCTCCTCGTCAGTGGAAGTTAACACAAATGTGGAATAGAATTCGGAAATACTATACCTTTTGACTAGTTTTATTACTCGTTCATACCTCCTTATAGTCGGGGTTAGTTGTTCCACCTCTTCATTTGATTCAATTGACTCATCTAAATCATCTTCTTCTTCAATCCTCAATTCAAACCTCACCTTCTCTGGATTATTATATGTTTGAACCATCACTTCATACTTGGAATTCCTTTCTACTTCTATGAAGACCACATCTTGACTGTACACTGTTTTCATTGATGCAAGATCCTATAGATTATATCATTTCATTCCTTGTTTGTATCCAATGAAAATACATTTGACTTCCTTCTTTTCCATCTTTCTCCTCTTTTCCTTGGGAACATGCACAAATGCATCACAACCAAATACTTTGAGATGTGAAACCAAAGGCTTCTTACCAGACCATACCTCATGTGGAGTTGTGTCAACTAGCACCTATGAAGGAGACATATTTACCATATAGTTTTCAATGTCAACTGCCTCTGCCCTGAATTCTTATGCGAGCCCGGCACCATTGAGCATGCTCCTTTCCTTGTCCATCAATGTTCTATTCATTCTCTCGACAAATCCATTTTGTTGTGGGGTATATGGTGTGGTATTTTTGTGTGTTATGCCACACTGCTTATAATATTTGTCAAGATATTTTCCAAAGAATTCACCATTGTTGTTAGTTCTCAACACCTTTATTTTCTTATATGTTTGGTTTTCTACAAGAGACTTAAACTCTTTGAATTTCTAAAAAACCTCTAATTTCTTCCTTGAGAAATATATCCATGTCTTCCTGGAAAATTCATCTATGAAGGAGACACAATACAGAGATCCACCAAGTGAGCCACTGAAACAAGATCAAACACATCACTATGAACCAATTATAGAATCCCCTTTTCCTTTGTCGCTCCAGATGGGAATCTCATCCGAATTTGTTTTCCATATATACATTTTTCACAAAAGTTGACTTCTAAATTACATTTAGGAAAATATTCAACCATACATTTTTTATGCATAGTTCGAAGCCTATTTTCTCCAATGTGTCCCATCCTTTTGTTCCATAGCATGGTCATGTCGACTTGATGAAGACTTGTCGAGTTAGTTTGAATCGACTCAGCCCGAGTTGAGTTGAAGTTCTTTCAACTTCGGGAACAACAATATTGTTGCATCCAATAGAGTCAGCATTCCCTAACAACTTGTATAGGGTTCCAATCCGAACTCCTTTCATTAATACCATCTCACCTCTAACCATTTTCACATATCCTTCTGAAGTAGAGTTTGCACTCCTGCATCATTCATCTTACTGACAGATATCAGGTTTCTAGTCAAACCTGGAATATGTAGCACACCTAGAAGGGTTCTACTCCTCCCATTCTATAGTATCATTCATACTCTTCCTTGTATGACAATTTTGGTTGTCTATTCATCCCCCAAGAAGACATCTCCTCCTTCATATCGTTCATATTCGCGAAACCATTCTCTATTTGGTGTCATGTGATAGGATGTTCCTGAATTGATCAAGCAAACATCTTGAGCCAACTGTGTATTGGTCGACGCCAAGTACACATCACCTCCCTTATTTGGAGTAGTCTTTCTCTTAGTCGATTGCTTCTTATCAAATCCTGTACTGACTTCCATTGCCTTCGAATTTCAGTCCCTTTTATAATTCCTAGCTTTACCACATTTCTAGCATCTTCTCATCGAATGAACAAGGGATTTAGATCTACCCTCCGACTTCGAATTTCTACCAGATAATTTTCCTTTATCTCTGTTAATTGATTGACCTCGCACCACTAATGCATCTTTGGTCGATCCTTCCATGTTCTTCCTTCTCATTTCTTCTGACAATAGATATGAAACCACATATTCTAGCGCTGATGTGGTTGAATTACTCCCTATAGCCACGACTAAGCTATCCCAAGAGTCTGGAAAAGAACATAATACGACAATAAATTTCTCCTCCTCGGTGATTTTAATATCCATGGAAGATAACTGGCTTATTATGGTATTAAACACATTTAAATGCTCAATTACTGAAATGTCCTCGCTCATCCTCAGAAGATACAATTTATTTCTAAGGAATAGCTTATTTACCTAGGATTTCAACCTGTACAAGCTCTCTAACTTGTCCCATAGTTTTTTAGTCAAATCTTCACCTGAGACATTCAACAACACCAATTATGCAAGACAAAGTTGAATCGTAATCCTTTCCCTTGTCTTTATTTTCTCCCATTCTTCCCTCGACATACCTACTGGAATGGTATCTGGATAGGATGCTTCCCATTGTTCTCGATATAAAAGGAGATCTTCAATTTTAAGCTTCCAGAGCTCAAAATTATGGCCATTGAATTTTTAGATTTCTATTCTCGAGATACTTGCCATTTTTTAAGCACAACTTTAAATATTTATGACTTACAACTCTTACTGGACCTAAGGTTTAGCTCAAATCCAAGGTTTTTAAACCAAGCTCTAATACCACATGTTAGGTAATTTATACTTTCATGTTAAACCTAGCATAAGAGAGTAAGAAATATTTAAGCTATAAAAGAAATGGCAAAGCAAACACATAGTACACATATATTTACCCTGGAAACCCAAATGGGAAAACTAAGATTCCTTGAGCATATTCCTCTCTTCTTGTCTTATTCATCCAAAATAAAATGTTACATGCCTAACCTTGGTCCATACCTAAGACACAATCGACATCATACCTCCTTGCTTTACACAATAACAAACCTATCTAGCCAATTCAGCTTACATCTACATGTCCAACAACTTCTAAAATGATTGATATAAAGATAGATTAGCTTTTAAAGTATTACAACACACATTATTTATAGTATTTATAGTAGGAAAAACCATAAATAAAGGTTCCTAAAAATGGTTACAGATCCATGCATATCATTGGCTACAAATCTCGCAAATCTTGAGATTTTGTTACAATCGACTACCAAGTCGGATTACCAGTTGACTACCAGTCGACCTTCATTTGGTCTTCAGTTAGTTTCCACACAAGCACCTTTCGACCTCTTTTCAATTGACCTCTTCGACTTTATTACTTTGACTTCGACTTTGCCTGGTTGATCCATCTTGACCTTCGACTTTCACTACCAATTGATCCACCTCGACTAGACTTTCACCGAAAAAAATATAACAACCAAGCAATCAAGGAATGCATGACCATGTATTTGATTGAAGAGAGGGGTGAAAGTAACACAACACCAAGCCCTTGAAAACAATTATATTTTACTACAATGGCATATAACTAGGTTGGTATGTTAGTCCACATTTGCTTAGTTTTTTGTTATTTTTTTTATCTGTGGGCTTACAAGAGTTATGTTATGTCTTTAGTTAGGAGTAGAAATAAAAAGGGGTATTAAAAAATTTCATGAAAAAAATCAATACATAGAATATCTGGTAAAAATAGGGGTTTTAATAATTAGAACGATATATTGGGAGGAGGTTCAAAAAAGGGATTTTGGGGTGTATTTCCTAATATCTAGTGAAATTAGGGCTATTCTTTAATATCCCATGAACAAACGTGTTATGTCACATGTTGACTGAGTGAATCCCCAAAGTTTTCATTTCTAATAAGTACTTTCTAATAACTAAATCCACGTAGTATCACTTCCATTTCCCAAACCAATCTCTACACAACACCTTTCCATTCACATATTAATGATTTATAAGTAATTTTGAGAGATTTCATCTTCTTATTCACTTGAAAACTATGTGTTGTGTCACATTTAATATTCATCATGGTCCAAATAAGTTGAGTAAGAAATCACATTAATGTTATCATAAGTAGCTTGGAAGGAAGCATGCAAAATAGTAGCATTGGAATTTCTTCAAAACTACTACACTAGTTCCAAAATATTGGGAAATGTTAAAACTACTACAGTAGTTCCAAAATATTGGGAAATGTTGCACGAGAAAAGGATTTGTGGGACTTTCTCCATGCCCCCTATATATTTCCCTCCAAAAGTGGGGATGTATGGAATATATCCCTCAATGGTTTCATGGACATATTGATGCCCCATAAACTAGTACTCATGTGGCATTAGCTCTCCAAGTAAAATATTCACACCATTTCAACCTTCAAACCATGACAATAAGCATCTATGTACTGCATTTCATGATGCTATCTGATATATTTTTTTAATTGGGTATAACAACAACAACAATTATGACAACAATTATGACAACAATTAAAACTCCAATTATAATTCAAAAATTGAAAATTTTCATACCAACTCGAAGAATTTTTTCATAGCATCTTAAACATAAAATAACATATAGGAAAGAGGAAACCTAGGCTAAGATCATATTATAACAGGGAAAAAAAAATATCAAAATGCTTGTTTTTGTTCTGCAATGATGATACATTCAAGTAAGCATAAATATGGAAAAACTAATTGTTATAAAATGGAAACAAAATGAATCTCTAAAATATAAATAAATCCCATTCAATATAAGACATGTTAATTAAATATTGGAATCATGCATATCATACCAAAAAATGAGAAATAAATCTGTCTCTCTCTCCTAGCAATTGAAAGGTAGTATTAACAAAGTCTCCAACACCAGAAATAATCGGAAATGACTCCATCTACTACCCTTGGTATTGAAAATTTATTTCAATTGTTTGACATACTACCTTCCATACCCGTAGAGTAATTTAGTAGAAGGCATGATATGTTCCCATCCCAACAAGGTTTATCTACCCACCAGTGCTATCTCAATATACTAGTTCCAATTTAGGGTCCCTAGAAAATTAAATCAAAGATATTGATATGTATGAGCATTTCTAGTTAATCTATTCGATGTTTGATTTTTGGGCATCCATAAAGCTTAAGTTCAATGATCACAATTGAATTTTATAAGTCAACGAACAAATGTAAGTTCCCTTTATATTTATAAATCATTGTTAATTATATCTTAGGATCTTTGATATAATGAGCTTACTAAGACTATAAAATTTGTGCCAAGAAGAAGAAGTAAATTATTCAACAAATTATACTAAAACTATAGACTACACCATTTACAAGATTCACAAAATATAGTTTTACAAAGAAAAACATTTTGATACTTGGAACAAAGTGACATGGATGAAAAATAGAAACTCTACAATTTTATTATGCAAATCATTTGACACCTAGAATTACCTAAAATAGATTGAATATAATACAAATGGATTGAAGTGATAATTCAAATGTATTCAAATCACATACATGAATATTAATTCAAGGAAAGTGAGTTATAAATATTTCATTAGAAAATTAATGTATCTCTAGAGTACACATTCCAAAATGACCTGAAGTGAACATCCCAAAGTACATGTATCGTGCCATATTTACATGTATATATTACACATTGTCATTACCACGCACACATTACTAATTTGGATTTCATGTACAAAGACCAAAATTTACAACAGAGAAATTTAGTAACCCTTGCCACCCTCGCCAATGCCACATGCATCTTAGAAGTTAATGTTCCCCTTGTTTTTTCCTTATGTAGATCGAACTTGCCTATGTCTAGGATCAAAACTCATCTCCAAAGACTTCAAGTCAAACAATAATATTTATGAGTTATTTCTTTATTTTAAAAATTAATAAACCTAAAAAAAAATTATTGCTCAATAATTTATAATGTAATCTTAGTACATCAAAGTTGGGTATGGGTGATTGTGGTGTCCTTCTCAACGAACTCAAATTTGCAATTTTTCTCTACAAATTTTATGGAAAATCAATTGAGTTCAACCAATTATGAACACATGAATGGAATTCATAGATTTGGTTGTTAATATGTTTAGCTATTATTCATCACACCATAAAAAGTGATTTTGGGCTAGGAGATTAGCATTCATCACTAGGAGAGGGATTTGTTGATTGAACATCATGCTTAGAGGCATCAAAAGTGTATGTGACTATAGTGGGTATATAGGCAGGTGAAGAGGAAACAACATCGTCATGTGTATGCACATTAGACAAGGTAGGTACTATTGTCAATGGCTGCAATAACCAAATGTTGAACTAGTTAGACGCATGATTTAATGATCGAACATGAATAAAATACATGTGGGTAACTTGTAAATTGTAACCACTTATAAAATACCTATGAGGTAATAACAATGGGCATGACCAATGTAGATTCACAATTGTAAGATGTCCCGGAATAGATGCACCAACAATAAAGTGTACCATAGTGGTCTCGCTCAAATTAACAGTGGGTGTAATGACAGGTGAAGGGAAACCAATACCACCACATGCAAGTGCACTTGAAGGCCTTGGTACAATTGGCATATTAATATGGGGTGTATCAAGGGCATTGAACAATCCTACTAATGGGTGAAATCACTAGTTTTTGAACTAGTTAGATCCATGATTTAATGATAACATGATCAATATATACATGTAACTTGTAAATTTTAACCACTTATAAAATACATATGAGTAGGGCATGTCAATAGGGATTGAAAGACCAATATTAGAAATGGAAAATGAATCAAGAATTGGGGGAGGAAAAATACACATTGATTGAATCAAACTAGGATGAACATGAATGCCAATGGAGGGAATGCACAATGGTCCAACTAGAAATTGACTCCAAGGAAACATGATACACATTGAAATATAAAACAATACCTAATAAGTTAATATAAAACATTGGTTTATAGTATTTACTCAATGGTTACCTCTGTGTGAGTTGTAGCCATCGAACATGCGACAATAATAGATGTGTTAACTATCTCTGTGAGATTTGGCATAACCATACCTCTAGGAGATGTGACCATCAGGTCCACCAAGATGGGTGATGAAGAAGTCCTAGTGGCCTCTCCAACTAAGTGCTACAAACATGCATGATTAAATAGTTAAAAAATGCATTCACAATGAATCAATTCAATCAAAAACTATGAATATGGTATACATTATCGATGATTACTTTACACCCTCTGGGTATGACATCCCTTTTACGTGTACTGCTTTGTAGCAATGGTCGTTGTGTCTACCATAGGCTGAATCACATACAC
>JASDQU010374509.1:31425-54056 GCA_032191745.1 Picea mariana | reverse complement strand
CATAAAAGTAACCAAAGTACATAGATGGACGCAAGCGCCTCAAAAATAGGACCAATAACAAGTCACAGGGCTTATGCCCTCAAAAAATATATACAAGTAGTGCTCATGGCACGTAAAATGTCTAAATAGGTTCAGGGCCTATGGGCCCTTTTATACTGGTCCATAGCATGGGCTAAATGCCTAAACAATCAGACCCATGTCTTAGGTGCCCCCACTACATGAGGCTGCATGGATGACGACAGGTCCTCAATATCTGCCATTGGGACTGTGCGAGTGAGTGCAGTAAAGTTCTGCTCAACTTGTCTAAGTACCCTCTCAGCCTCCCCAGCTGGGAGGTCTCCTGCTACTGCTGGTCCCCCGCCAGAGGCAGATGCGGCCCCTTGCCGAGGACGACGCTTGTTCCTTGCATAATCTGTAGGTCGCACTGGTCCCACATCTACATGCAACAAACGCATATCTGTCAAATACTATGGCATATAAAAAAAAAATGATATATATAAAAAAAACGACATAAAAATCACATATACAACAAAAAAAAACTACAAAGGTGGAGACTTACCCATCTCCCCTCGCTCCTCACCAGAAGGCATGGGTATCTCAGAATCTCTCAAAAAGTCTATCCCTGCATATGGGTAATCCTTGATCACAGGGATCTGTCATGACATCCATGCAAAAAAGTCATCATCGAAGGACTCATTGGTCCTTCCACCACCCTGTCACAACAGTAATACTGCCCATCTAAATACAGTAGGAAAAGAGGCTTGATGTCCTCATACCACTACCTGAGGACTAAAGCTCGGAATTCTCTTGAGAAAGAATGAACACAAAATAGTCCCGAACCTGAAGTTCCTCTGTGTCCGCCGATGATAATCTGTCAATTGCCTCTTCATACACTCTAGTAGTGTGGTACTCCAGTCAAAAATTTGTGCATTCAAGCACAGGATAACACAGTTCATCTGTTCATGGGAAACCTGATGCAAGGCTGTTGAACCAGTAATATTCCCAATGAGTAATAATATCGCTTGCAGTGATAGGTTAGTGATCTTACTTATGGGCACCTAGGAGCTCAAACAGTTTTTCCCAGCCTCATAGTGCAGGGCTATCAGTTCCGCTATGTTATGCGGCCCCAACGAAAACATCCTGAAATTGATTGGTTCCCCTATCCTTAAGAGGCCAGTCAAAAAGTAAATATCCTCAGTGGTGGGCACCAGTGATTTCCCCTCTAGCATGAAAGCCTCTGCATCAGGGTGCCAATAGTCAACCAAGGCATTCAGTAGCCTCGGTTGTGCCTGCATAAATGGACATAGGAAGAAATTTAGAAAACCACATTGCATCAACGTGGCCACAACATTCGGATCTCCCACAACCAACTCACCCACTTCTTCATGCTCCCTTTCCCTTGAGTGGACATACATCCTGCCAAAACAACAAAGTTCAGGAGGGTGAGTGAGTGTTGTTTGATTCTTTTTGTCTACAAAGGGAGGTCCACGCGTGCTGTCTAGGTGACAGTCGCGTGTACATGTGGGTAGGTTTTTCTCTGCCTGAGTGTACACGTGGCCTGTCTAGAGATAGCCCACATGGACCTAGGGCCGACCTTTTAAAGGTCGACGCCCACCCAAAACATGAAATAAAAAACAAAAATAAAGAATTGAATAGCTAGATAGGGGCGTTTGTACTTACTTCATCCAGATGGAAGTTCATTTCATCCACTGTAGCTCCCAGAATCACCATGTTTATCAAAGGGGGGTCTTTTGGCTCCAGATTCAATTTTCAAATTAGCAATGGTGATAATGAGCTGCCAGCTTCTATTTATAGACTTTTTGGCCTCTTTTTGTCACTTTTTTGGCCTCCCTTATCATTTTCTTTATACCAAAAACCATTTAGAGTGATTTAGGAGTTATATGGGAGGGATTTGATCGGGTATTGGGACATTTTTTTTGAGTTTTGAGTAAATTTTGACGGTCCATGAAAAATTTTCCGATGATCAACTTGACCATATAGGTTAGGTTTCTACCCTGATTTTTGTATCTCGTTGTATTTTTCATTTTCCATAGGATCGATCCCATCAAATTGTGACACAGAACCATCATCTTTGCTTTAGAAGTGTTGCAACTTGGTGGTAGAGCTTACCGGAACATGGATGCCCTAGCCAGATCCTAGTTGCATTATGGCATTCATGCTGTCTCTAAAAACACTGTAGGCTCGAGAGTCCTTATAGTCTTTCCTGAATATGAGTTTGAGCCTCATTTGCATGATTCTTCTTCAGTATTTATCTCAACCTCAGGACTCCCAAAAAATAACGGGCCTTCTTTTAAGCCCTTTTCAAACCCTCTAAATATGAAAAGATTTCCGAGCAATCTTGTGGCCTTTCACGCTCGTTAAACTGAAATTTGAAGTCGCGTCTGTCCAGCGGTAATTTACCCCTTTTTTGGTCCGGAAGGTCAACTGTACAAACAAAGGTATACTCTATGGAACTTCACCTCAATAGAAGAGTACTCTCAAGTATAATTTTATCCCTTTTTTGGGCCCGAGGGACTAAAATTATGAAGAAGGAACCCCAACGGAGTCCATAGTTAAGCTCTTTTCAAACTCCCTAAAATTGAAAAGATTACCGAGTGACCTTATTCTTTCACACTCATTAAATTGGTCCAGAAGAACATTCCTGACGGAGTCCATAGTTAATCTTTTTTTAGACTCCTTAAAAATGAAAAAATAGCCGAGTGATCTTGTCCTTGTCACACTCATTAAAATGGTTTTGAATTGACGTCTAATCGGTGCTAGTTTACCCTTTTTTGAATCGACTAGACTATCTTCGAAAAAGGTACCCCAATGGAGTCTCCTTTTATGTATTTTTAGACTCTTTAAATATGAAAAACCACCAAGCTTACCTTCTCTGGGATCATTAAACTTACATCGAAGGACGTTACCATTGTGTGTTTTGTTAACCGTGTTTTCATACCTTCTATGTCAGCGTAGTAATAGTTTGCTTCGACATTTTAACACCCTTACCGCCGGAGGATTTTTCCCGAGTATCATTATTTAGAACATCAGTCTTGTCCTTATGCCTTGAGCTTGTATGTTTGCAACACTCGTTCCTCCTTTGTAACGTAATATTCCTTTATTCTTTTTCCACAATTATTGAAAAGGACAAAAAAATAAAATATACCCCAAAAAGAGGAAGGGAAAAGTATTTTCTTTATTGGCAGCACAATGAGTCACCCTTAGATAAAGCACATCTGTTTGTTTGTTCATCAGACTATGGGATGTAGTACGACCATAGAAATCCTTTTCTTGCTATATAGAGTTGTGTCCTCCACCGTTTGGTTATCCTTCCTAACATATGGAGAGTTTGTGTTGCCTCCTGCTTCGTAGACTTATGATTAATGCCATGTTGCCTGAGTCTCATCATTTGTTGTGCTATTATCCAAGGTAAGTTTGTCACCAAGCCTGAGTCGACCCCTCTACAATATGTCTCTTGTACTCATACCTGACCATCCTGAACATCCAATCAAGTCCTTGTTTGAAATCACTGAAGCCTTCAGTCTGATCATAAAGATTATCAAGTCCATGACCGACGAGCCGTCGAAGACCTCGGGTAGTGCATTCGTACACTCATATTAGACTCCTACTCAAGTTTTGAAGATTTTGAAGTTGTTGCTCGAGCTCTGAAGATCTCATTTCCAGCCATCAAGCTGTATCAGCTTCTAGAAGATGGATACTCTATATGTATATATTTTCGATTTCAAGATGTAGCTCCACTGTGTATTATTCACAGATACTCTTTATATATTTATATGACATGGATCTACAGTGTATTTGATTGGTAGCCATGATTATATTTTATCCCGAGCATGGGTATGCCTACCTCGGTGAGATAGTTGTTATTTTGAAGACGACACCTCCCGGTTCCTGATCCTTGGGCTCAATCGTTCGGCACATCAGCAAATATTGGTAATGTATTTTGGCCATCAGATGCCCTTCTGACCTCACACGTTAGGGGGCATATTTTATAACCCTAAATTGCACCACACATGCTTACCTAGCATCAGGCCACCTCATACCCCTTCTTTGCCAAAGCACTGATGAACAACTCTTTAAAAATCCTCTTTTATAAAGACCCATGTGCCCTACTCCAATACTGCACGCGTGTACATGCTGGCTGACCCAAAAAAGCCCACGTGGACCAACAAAAGAATGAAAAAAGGAATGTTGTTGATGGAACACAAAATCTATGGGTGAGATAGTTGAAACTCCTGGCCATGCATGGCTGAGGGTTCGTCCAAATACCTAGCTCCTTCTAGCCTATAAAAGAAGGGGTAGGGGTCCCATTTGGAAGGAGGAAAAATGTAGCAAAGAAACTCTACCCATTTTCATATTCCCATTGTCCCAACCCTTTAGCCTTTCCTTGTGCCAAAGGAGATACAAAGCAAAGTAGTTGGAGGACAATCGAAGAGGAGCCTAGGATCAGGTTCATAGAGCGGTGGCCGGTCTCAACTTTTGTAAGTTGACTCATTCAAAGTAATAAAGAAAATGCTTTTCCCATCCCAATTCATGAAATTTTTATAGTTTGATTAGTATATGTTTGGATTTTTAACCCATTAGTATATAAGTAGGATGCATGCGTAGTTGTTGCTTGTCTTGTATATAGGTCAACTTTGGAAGGAGTATTGACAACAAGTAATCAAGTACAATGGAGGATCGACATCAAATGCCCAGAATGAGGTAGGTTGATATTTCCATGCATTTACTAATAAAAGGGGATTTAAATCTAGGGATGAAGGTAGAAAGTAGTTTTTCTTCGGTCATATCTGCATGCAAAGTCTAAACCCTATTTGCTAGTATGTAGGGAGATTTCCCTCACAACACCTATGTTCTATCCTATTTATCTAACACATTTAACCCAGATTATATTGTTGGGTTAATAATTACTCTACCCTAGGGATATTCGACCAAGATTAAACAATTTGATCAAATTTATTCACTACCTATCCTATCTACTTGGCTAAGATTAAACAGTTTAGCCAAGCTTTATTCACTAATCCTATCAACATAAATTCAAAAAGACTTGACCATGTTTAAACTGTATGGGTCAAGTCATTATTATTGCATGGGGCCTTATCCATTTTTTATGCCCTCTTTTGTTCTTTTCTTTTCTTTTTTTTTTCTTTTTTTTTTTTCTTTTTCTTTTCTTTCTTTTTTCTTTTCTTTCTTTTGAAAATAATTTGCAAAATGAAATATTATTTACAACCAAATTACACCAAGAGTGAAAATTTTCCAATCACTAGTTGATCCTATGTAACATAGGGTTATAACAGTGGCTCCACCTGAGGATGGTTCTCTCCTTGCAAGGTGCCAATAACCTTCTTCATGTTGTCTGTAAAGGTTTTCTCCATTGCTTATTTCTTCTATCTATTTTGTTTTTATTTTGAGAATTTGGTGGCACTGGTCAATGGATTAGGGCCTTCTCTGCTAGCTTCAACCATCTGATCAATATCACCCATGAACAACCTAAATGTAAACAATAAATGGTATGTACAGTGGAAAAGGATTTTTGATATCTTTATTGGGGTGGAAGATAACGCTTCAGCATCCTACCATTCACAAGTCCACCTAGAAGGTTTGTTTCATCACTATCTTTGAGCAAAAAATGTGTTATTTACTCTAAATGCCTGAATGATGTAGGGTAATTTCCATAAGCTATCAAACTTTCTATGTTTACCCTTATCCTCATTCATGGAATCCCATTTTAGCACCAAATCACCCAACTCAAAATCATCTTCTTTAGTTCTTATGGTAAAAATCTTTTTGATGCTCTCCTGGATGACCTGAGTCTTGTTGTATACTTCTTCCCTGGATTGGATTAAGTGAATCATTTGATTTATTCTCCTTTTGACATCATTTGGCTCTACTTGCACTTCCTGCAATAGTTTCATGACAGGGACTCCCAAGGAAAGGGGAAAAACTGCTTTAGTACCATACACCAATTGGTATGGAGAGATGCCAATTGAGCTTTTGGTGCTTATTCTGTCAGCCCAAAGTGAAAAAACCAACTTATTACGCCATGGTTTATTATTTTCTTGCAATGTTTCCTAAGGATGTTCACCAGACTTTTGTTTGAGGACTCATCCAACCCATTTCCTTGAGGATAATAAGTTGTTGAGTGTCCCAAAGTAATGTGGTATTGGCTGCAAAATTCTGTTAATATTTTGGATCTGAAATCTGCTGCATTATCAACTATAATTTTCTTGGGGCATCCAAAACGAGACAAAATATTAGTTTCTAAAAATTTAATGATAATAGAGTTAGTAGCTTGCCTGCATGGCACAACCTTGATCCACTTCTTGAATTAGTCTGTGGCTGTGAGGATCCACTTGTGTTGGCGCGAGGAGGGTGGATGTATTTCTCTGATAAATTCTAAACCCCATTGATGGAAAGGAGATTCAACTGATATGGGTTTCATGGGGAGAGGCAGAAGCTTCCTTTTACCTTCGAAAACTTGGCATTTGTGGCAAGAAATAACTTTCTAATGAACATCAACAAATAATGTAGGCCAGTAGAAACCATCTCTCAGAATCATGTTAGTTGTGGTCTTCCAACTCAGATGTCCACCACAGTATCCTGCATGGAAATCCTACAGAACCTTTCCAGCTTCGTATTTCAACAGGCAATTAAGAAAGATACCACCAGGATCTTTCCAATAAAGGTTACCTTCTAGAATACAAAATTTTAATGCTTTCAGTTTAATAAATTTGTCTTTGGTCTTATTCAAACTAGAAGGATATTGTAAGTTATGAAGTAAAAAAATGAGGTCTATGTACCAAGGAGAGTTTAAGAATACCTCTTTTACATTTGGAGTCACCTGCTCTTCCTGCTTGTCAACTGCAGCCAAAAAATTAATGTCTAGAACATGAAAATTAGATTCAACCATTAGTTTGGCCAAACCCTGACCTTTGATCAGTTTAGTGGGTTTTATTTCAATGTCATATTCCAGAATAACCGCACTCCACTTTCCTCTCCTACCATCTGGATTATCCTGAGTAAGGATATCCTTTACCACTGCATTTGGAACATAAGAAATTGTGTGGGAATGGAGAATATAGACTCTAAAATCTTTTATGGATTTCACCAGAGAAAAATCTTGTTTCTCCATGATGTTGTAGTTCAACTCCGTATCTCTCAGTGATTTTCTGAAAAATGCTATGGGTTGTTCATACCCTTCGTTGTTTTTCTGCAATAGTATTGTTGCGATGGTGTGTTTAGAAGCGAAAGAAAACAAAAAGAAATCTTTGGTGTAATCTAGGCTGATCAAAACTAGGGCTTGGGTGAGTGCATGTTTCACCTCCTCAAATGATTGTTTGGACTCAGTGTTCCATCTGATTTTGGTGTCTGTTTTCAACATATTTGTGATATTCCTAAGAAGTTTAGCCAAGTTGGGTATGAATCTTCTGAGGAAATTTATTTTTCCAATGAATGATTGTAGCTCTTTGATGTTCCTAGGGTGTTCTACCTTATGGATGGCTTCTTATATCCTGTTTGGATCTATTTTAATTTCATCTTTAGAGATTATGTGTCCCAACAACTTGCCCTCCTCTAAACCAAAAAGACATTTCTTTGGATTCAATGAAATCCCAAACTTTCTGCATTTCTCAAACACGCGTCTGAGATGAAGCAAATGTTCCTCATCATATTTGGAGTAGATAGTCACATCATCCATATATATGACTATAAATATTCCAAGTTTTTCCAAAAAAGAAATATCCATTACTTTTTGGAAAGTGGCACCAAAGGGCATCTTCACATACATGAAGGTTCCCAGGGTGTGGTAAAGGTTGTTTTCTCCTATTCATCTAAGTGAACAAGAACCTAGTTATAACCTGAGAAACCGTCTAGTAAGGAGATCTTACTAGCCCCAACTACCTTTTGTATGATGTGGTCCTTATTAGGCAAATCTTGATTTCACTAGTTCTCTTCCTAGTAGGAACCAGATTAGAAACCCATTTGGAAAATCTCAAGGGGACTATAATTTTGGCATCATACATTTTTTTTATTTCCTTTTCTATCAAGGGAAGTAACTTGGGATTGATTCTCCTAATTTTATGTCTGAAAGGTTTGTGTTCTTCTTTTATTGGGATCCAATGCTATATGATACTTGTGTCATAAGATTTTAAGTCCTCATAACCCTAAGAAAACACATTTACATATTCCTTAAACAGTTCAATGTATTTGCATTTTTTCTTAGGGGGTAGAGATTTGGAAATTTTTATCATCTTGGGTTTTTCTTCTATTCCTATGTTACACTCTTCGACCTCTTTACCACTAGCTTCATTTTTTGGTTTTTTCGCTACATCATTAAAATCGAACAAGTCTTCTAGTGGAACTAAACCTTTAGGTAACACATTATTTTTCAACTGTAAAATACCATAATCTACCTCATTTTATTTCAATTCATTTGAGTCTACTTTATTTACACTACCATTTTCAAAAACAAATTTATTTACATTATCATCATCATTCTATAAATCTATATTTGTACATTAGAAATCATTCTTACATTGTAGGAAGTCTTCAATTTAGTCACCATTCCCAAATACCTTCCAGTATCTGATGTTGTCTGGAATGGTTGGTCTGCACTTCACCTCCACTGTGTATTTGTGAGTGGGACAAAAAGGTATTTTACATGTATCTATTGATGTAGCCAACCCATATTCTAGTATGTTTTATCTCTTGGGCATTATCTACAAGTGGATTTCAGTAAAACATTGAAGGGCATCCAAAACAACATTTCTGTAAGCTCTAAGTTTGGGATGTTTAGATGCATACTCACCTTTAATTTGCTTAATAATCAACTCAGAATCACCCCTTACCATAATTGGTTTGGCACCAACCTTCTTCAATAGTTTCAGGCCGAGCATCAAAGCTTCATACTCAGCTATGTTGTTAGTGCATTGGAAATTTAGTTTGTAAGAGTGACTCTCTAAATACCTTTATTTGTGATTATGCAACCAAACTTTAGCTCCAACTCCCTCCTTTATCACAACTCCATCAAAATCCATGCTCCAAAAGTCTACTGGCAGTTCCTCACTTTCCACAGTTGCAGTATTTCTTACTTTAGTGATTGCTTTATCTTCTTTCGAATTAGGTGTATAATCTTCTAGTTGTCACCATCATTATACAAAATGAAATAATCCAGATCAGAGTGTGCAGAGTATAGTGGGTAGTTGTGCGGATTTTCCTGACTGTTGACCATATACTTCATCAGAGTCTCTATGTATAGTCTTCTCTATTGTCCAAATACCGGGATGGTGGCATAGGACATATCTAGCTCCAGGGTTCCTTTCATCTTAGCTCCCCAGGATCTTGATAGTAACATATCGTATTTTGGGGGAATGAATGAAGCATTGATATCCATCACCATACTCTTTTCTAGAATTTGAGCTAGGGTGATGCATAAATATTTAATCAGCCCTATACATTTGACCTTGCTAGATACAAAAGAATGCAAATCCTTGTAGGGTTTGGTGACCTCAAGTCCAAACTTTTCCATCACATCTTTGGGCATCAGGTTGTGAGAGGTGCCCAAATCCATCATAGCATTGTGTAATATCAAATCATGGATATTTAGGCTAATGTAAAAAGGGGCACTGACACCATTATCAGTTTGACCATCAACTTCAAGACCAAACAGGAGCTAGGTTGATCATCAACAAGATTTATCGTGTCCTAGTGATTTGTTGATCCGACATTCAAGGCCTTCGTACCTACCTCTAGTTCAATGCTTAAAGATTTAATCACCTACAAACTGTAATCGTTCTTGCTCATCATCTTGGAGAGGGGAATGTGAATATTTAGTTTAGCTAGTTCCCCTTCAAGGCTGAAAGTAGTGGAAGCTTTTCTTAGACTCTGCACTTTTGGTTTATCCATTGGAGTTCTATGGGTAGGAGAACTTTTTTGACTAGTTGACGAAACCTCAATTTGATTTGATATTTGTAAAATTTTGGGGTTTCTTTTTCCAGAAGATTCAACATTATCCTCTCAGAGACTTTCTTGGGAGAATTTTCTGAGTTCTTATTGGTTTCGACTATTCTCTTTGTTTCAGTATCCTTCTTTGTTTTAGCGTCCTTCTTTGGAGGGTTGTCATTTTCCCTCTTGCTTCTTAGGTTGTACTGCCTGTGGACCTCCATTATAGCATTTTCAAAGGCCCATTGTTTTGTTTCCTCTACTTCATCATTTACCTCTATTTGTTAAAGGAGAAAGATCTCGTTCTATTCCTGAGTAAGACAAATGGATTCATCATCGTGAACTCCCATGAGGTTTATATGAGTGTCGCCCAATTCTTCGATTATTTCCTCACCTTCATCGGCGTAATTTTCTTGGAGGGGTGGTCTGTTCTATTGATCAGGCCCCCTCTGTTCTCTTTGATCTCTAGGATCTCTCTGCCTGATCTGGGTGGGATTTCTTCTGATGTTCGGATACTAAATCTGAGGAACAGCTTGGTTTTCCCTGGGTGGATTTATGTCAGCTATGGTAAGTCTCTCCATCATTCTCTCCATAGCCCTATCTAGGGAATCTAGTTTGGCATCTGAAGAGGAAGTGGAAGGCTCTTCCTTAATCGTGACCCTTCTTTTTTTTCTCTTCCTGGCTCTTCTGTCTAAAATATTTTCTTCCACGCTTACGACACTTTTCTGCATGTCTTCTATAGTAGCAGAGTTTCTTTCCCTTAGCTAATATAACATGTCAGTGTCAAATCCATCGGGGAATTTTATTAATGACAAACCTTGAGGTGGTTTGATATCAGTTGAAATTGCATTGTACCGTTTATTGAAATGAGTGCAGTAATCCTGCACTGTCTCTCCTTGGTTCCTTCTGATATTCTCATATTCTGACAATATTTGGAGAGGATTTTTCTTTACCTCCCATCTGTCGAGAAAAATATGCTAGAAAGAAACAAGTTCTACTACCATAGTAGGATGTAAAGCTTTGAAGCATTTTTTAACATCCACAGTCAAACTTTGTGCAAAAAGTTTCATCTGGACGTCTGCCTCGTCAACTTCCTGCAAATCAAAATAATCATTCATCTTTTCAACATGTTGTTGTGCATTCAAAGGACCGGTACCATCAAACTGAGGAAGTCTAGTTTGATAGTCCCGAGGCATGGCATGTAAAGGAGTGGCCAACACTAATGGATCATATCTTGCTTCCATGATGGGTGGAGGAGGCTGGATAACAACCTGTGTGATTGGAGGGGAAGTAACAAAAGTTGTGAAAGATGAAGGGTTGGGAGGAACAGAGTGAGCTGATTTAGGTTTAATAGAAGATGGAACAATAGTCAAGGTAGAAAGTTCGATTGACTGTTGGAAATGAGCTTTGTCTAAGGCTTGATCAAGATTTGCTACTAGATCTTATAACTTGTCAAATTCCTGAAGAAATCGTTGATCAACGTCTGCCCTGGGAGAAATTATTTCAGGGGTTCTGGTTTGTAGGATGGTTTGATCTAAAATTCTTTCACTTACAAAGCTGTTAGATTTTGTTCTAAAAAGGATTTGTTCAAAATATATGTCAAACTCAATATCCTGAAGGGAAACCAACTTCTCTAGGAGAAAAGGGGAGCTATGAAGAGGACTATGACTCCCGGAACCTTCTGCAACATTTTTATTTCTGAGTAATTTTTCGGGATTGTCTATTGCAGTTGTAGGTTCTAGATCTGGATGAGATCTAGTGAAAACTCTTTTAGGAGCCATAATTTTAATTTTTTAAGAAATTTTAAACTGATTATATAAAAACTTTAACAAACTCTAAACATTATCTCTTTAAAAGCTTATATTTTATGATTCATTCAGAAATAATTTTTCTTCAGCTAGGGAAAATAAATCGTAGGATAGAAAGTTTGTTCAGTTCCCCAGTATGGTCACCACTATGTTATCACTCTGTAAATTCCCAGAGGTTGTCGAGAGGTAGAATAAATTTATCAGAGGTAACTTTATCCAACCACTTCGAAACTGGGATCTAGATGTGCCAGTTTCAGAGAGGGATCTCTCTGTAAGATTTATCTTTGTTTTAGGTTTTAGATATTAGGCTAGTTAAATAAATAAGACTATGTTGTTTGTTTTATAAAATGGCTGAAATATTGCTGACGCATCCATTGGGCTATGGGGTTTGTTTTATAAATTTTGAGACCAAAGAACAAATTTTATAAGGTCTTTTCACAAGGCAGGATAATGCAATTGTTAGATCCTTTAGAATAAAATGATGGGTAGCAAAAAAGATGAGATAATCAGTTAAGATAAAGAAGCATTTAAGAATTTCTCTATCATAACATCAGAAGACAAACACTTAGATCTTTAAAATCCAGAAACAGAGTATACAAAGATAAATTCTGCAACTTTAACTTCTTTTAAATGATCAAACATAGAAAACATAAATGATTACGAAGATAGAAAAACCATTCAATGAAGAGGAGTAAACATCACCAACAATTAACATGTAGGAATCCTGTGAAACGTCCTTTTTATTACTGGTAGATCTTTTGAGAAATATTACAGAGCTTATAGCTTGCTTGGTTGTAAAGATCAACCCTGACTACTTCGAAAATTGAAGTATTTATCAGAAAAATTACAAACGATCCTATCATTAATGATCATGATGTGGTAGAATCTGAATCTAACTAATTAAGTAAGAAAATGAAAAATTTTAGGAACTATTGATGATCTGTTAGATTCTTCATGCCGATTTTGGGGAAAGCTGTTGGGGAGTCATTCGCTCGACTTTGAATGCTCCACATGTTGACTCGGTTTTTACACCTCATCCTTTATCTGATCAAGCGCACAGATCATCCCATGTTTGTTGACTGGGAATGGTGACTTTGAGTAGTCTTCAGTACACTTCATCTATTTCTGTGTATTTTTTGAAAGTTGGCTTGGTGATCAAGATATACTTGATTTCATGTTGGATACTAAGGCCTAGTTGCAAAGTATCTAAAAATGATTTACCTGTTATGCTACCCTGTATCCCTGAAAAATTGGAGCTATCCTTTTCCACCATGGAAATCCTTTTCTTGTAGTCGGGCATAGTCATTAGTTTGTCATTTAAGACCAGCAAATTGGGAAGGCCTTTCTTCTACAAAGCAACAATCTTGCTGAAGAATCTATGAACTCCGATATCCATATTCTGGGCTCTTTCTTCCAATTGCAACATCAATCCTCTTTTGGTCAGGACCTTCTTAACTTCGAGTATAGTCTCGGTCCTATTCTCAATTTTCAGACTTTTGAGCTTATCCTTAGTCTTTGAATTTAGAAACTTGATGATTTCATTTACTTCTATGGGAATTTCTCCCAACTCTCCCTTGATCCTGTCGATGGCCTTCTTTTTCCTTAACACCAATTCATGCTGCTCAAACATGATTTGGACAAGGGGCCACATTTCTGTCATGGATTTTGAGATATCCATTCAAATGTTCTTCTTTTCTTCTGCTAGTGTTCTACCAACAACTATTTGTTTTTGCAGCTGTTGTATCTCCTGCTTCATTTTTTCTGATGTGTGCCTCTCAATGTTGTAGCTAGCCTAGAAAGAAGATTTAGGTTTCTGGAGATTATCCATCTCTTGCTGCAATTTTTTAATTTATGCTCCTCGTAAAGTCATTTCCTCCATTGACTTTTCTAGAGCTTCAAATGTCTCTAGAAATGTCACTGGGGCAACTGATCAAAGTTCTATTGTGGAAGTTGTTGATGTATTCGTTGTGATAACTCCTGTGAGGGAAAATGCACTTAGTGGAATGACTTCCATGGGCTCTGTCTATTCCTTTTCCTTTACCAATCTTTCCAACTCTACTTCCATATCCTTGATCTGTGCATTTTGTTTCATGACTAATTTTAGCATTTCTTCTTTTTGGCCTTCTGTGTCAGCTATCTCTTTGGCCTGTGCGTCTTCAGTAGCTGGCATCTTTAATTGCTTCCTCAAGGATGTTATGTCATCATTCTTTTTCTTTAGAAGTTCTTCAACTACTTTCACATTTGAGGGATCATACCCAACTTTCAGTACCAACTCTTCTAAAGACTTGATACTGTTATCTTTTGCAAAAGATGACACTTTGTCCAACTTTAGTTGAGTCTAAACATTATTCAGAGAAACCTGTAATTTTGCAGTGGTTGTGGAAGCATTTTCCAGTGTTGAGAAAACCATTTCTCCAATATGTCTGTGCAAATCCATCTGATCAGTTGGATGTACTTTCTTGGCATCAAACTCAAGTGTTGACCTTTTGTAATCAATGATTTCCTTTGGATGGGGCACTTGTGCCTACAAAAATGCCATGTACATTCTCCCCTTTTCTGTATAGAAAGAAGAGAGCAACCTATGATCTGTTGTTTTCTTCCAGAATTGAGCATAGGTGCTATTGGTCAACAACTCATTCTTCTTCTTAATCAAATCATATTTCTTGAAAATGATTAATTTTGCAGACCCTTGAGATGGTTGGGAAATCAAAGTTGTGTCTATATTCTTCTGAAGAAGTGGAAATCATATGATGAATACTTGAGAACAATGGTGAGTGTCCCCCCTCGACTACTATGGTATAACCGATCTCTTCATCTCCTGACCTGTCAGTTGCATGATTAGTTTTAGGCCTTTTCTTGTAAACCTGGAAATATTTTGTTGATACTTCAGTGACTGAATGCAAGACATCCTTTCTGGGTCTTTTCTCCTTGGGTATCTGTGGTGTAGTGGTTTTTGAAATAATGGATGGAGGAGGCTTCATTTCTATGTCTTCTAGGGTGTTTTCCTCCCACTCTGTTTGGTTCATAAACTTCTCAATTTCAGGTTTGGGAACATGAGCGTATGGAGGGATTTTGTTCTTTAATCTTGTTTCTGCTATAATCCCACATGGATCGTAGTGCCAAGGAAAAATCGTGTTGAACTTCATCTCCTTCAAAAGATTATCGGCCATTGCCCCTATGGCTCAGCTATTACAGATGAACGGTCCTATCTATCCTTTGATCCTCAATTGTTGTTTCTTCTTGAAGGCTACAAAATGGATGTCATCTGAGTTAATCATTTTCCTAACATATTCCAAGGCGAATATCCACACTGACAAATATCTAGGAAATTTTTAGGGAGCTGGCTCACATCCATAAATTCTAATATCTGTGTGGTTCTAGTATAGGTACCAGTCTCCAGTCTTGGCTAGATTTGAGAGATGTAAAATCCGTTGGATTTCTTCATTTATCCTTGGTTATTGCCTGCTATTGAGCATGCTTACCACTGGATTATAGAACTGATATATGAACTAATTGTAAGTAAATTCTGTTGAGTTTCTTCTCAGTAGTGACATCCAGGATGTGACTAACTGTGGTTTCCTCTCTGATCTATCTTCTAGATGGAAAACAACAATTTGTCTGTCTGAAAAAATATAAACAAGTATGCCAGTATTGAAGAATACCAGAACATGCCTTCGGTGGGAAATTTGAACAGTTGCTCGTGAATGTTCTCATCCAAGAAACTATTGTAGTCGAACTGCACGGTGGAGCTTTCCTTGGTGGATAATATAGATACATAACCCAAGATTGGTTCATCTACCCATTTGTCCAAGAAGTATCCAAGTAGGTTGCAAAGAGAAGAGATAATTTCATTTCCCTTTACAGAGAAAATCGATGATTGATATAGGGGATTTGATTTGGGTAATGGGGCACTCCCAGGGAGGAAGAGTTCAAAAATCTGTGCTCTCTGGGGAAAATACATTTTTTGATACATTTCAGTTAGGATTTCAATGGTAAAAGGAGAGAAGGATTCAGCTCTGGTTATTTGTAGCATCTGGTCAATGGCTTCAGGCATGACGGTGAATAGGGTATCTCCAGAGGATGAAACGATGACTCTCTAATTGAGAAGGTAATGGGTCTGGCACTTGAGGGAGAATTCAGGAAAATGATGAATTTGGGGAAACAGGTATAGTGGGATACTTGACTCCCAGAGCCTGATCTCGTCACTTTGGTATAAGAAAGTGTCTCTGAACCACGAGTGTATCTCAACAAAATATAAATCGCATCTAGTTTCTAAGATTACATAGTATTTGTTAGCCATAGGAATCTGGCCGAGGTCGATGGGTGGCGGGAGCAATGGATTTTCCTCAACCTATGAATGTTTATACTTTGGCGCCATCAATTTAACTGGTACCTGCAATTTGAAAAAAAACGTTAGCTAGTTATCGACTTTAGCTTGGTCACTGATAGGAAATGGAAGGGGATGAGAGTTTTAGTTTATTAAACATATGCGCAGTGCGATAATGGTGGAGACAGGATTAAATTGGGAGAACGGGTATCCGTTGGGCGCGGGGACCAATTAGCATGATTAACAGATATGTTTAGCTACATTTAAGGGCCAACAGATATCTTGGGGATGAGGTGGAAATAAAAGGATGGTGATGGGTGTACGAGAATGATGTGGAAGGATGTGATTGGATGATAGGTGAAAAGGATCTGATGTGCGATAGGTGATTGGAGGGGAATATACTGGCGATGTAATGAGACATGACCTGTGGGAGGCAGTAGTGGAGTGTGATGTCACAAGACGACAATGGTATGAGAAGCTGGTATGGAAGTTTACTCAGAGGGGAGGGTGGTAGGCGGTAAATGGTTTAGAGAAAGGGGGGTCTTAGTTAACAAAATGATGACATGTTAGGATGGGGCCCGGCGGGAAATACCACCAACTCAGACCCCCCCCCTCCTTCCATTAAAGGTAGAATGGTCGGGGGGGTCCGATATTACTTGTTGGTCGTTGATCTGAGCACCATTTGCTCGACCGTAGATCTCAGCGCATGCTTTAAACTTGGGCGTGAATCATATTGTGCTGCAGAAACTTAGGATAACATGTATTTTGTGGGTTTTAGCACTATTTCCTATCATTTTGATCACCAAGGGGTTAGAACACATCATTCAAACATCAAAACCAAGAATCTCTACCATCATTAGGATTGTTTTATTGAAATAAAACCAATTAAACTATGTTCCATCCTATTTATCTAACACATTTAACCCATATTATACTTTTGGGTTAAGAATTACTCTACCCTAGGGCTATTTGACCAAGATTAAATAGTTTGATCAAATTTATCACTACCTAGCCTATCTACTTGGCTAAGATTAAACAGCTTAGACAAGATGTTTTCACTAATCCTATCAACATAAATTCAAAAAGACTTGACCATGTTTAAACTATATGGATCAAGTCATTATTGTTGCATGGGGCCTTATCCATTTTTTATTCCCTCTTTTATTCTTTTCTTTTCTTTCTTTTTTCTTTTCTTTCTTTGAAAATAATTTGCAAAATGAAATATTATTTACACCCAAATTACACCAAGAGTGAAAATTTTCCAGTCACCAGTTGATCCTATGAAACATAGGGTTATAACACGAAGAAGAAGATGTTTTCTTCCTTTATGGGTTTCCTCAGGAATATTTGTTTCTGTATACTTCATGTGTGTGATTGATATTGAATACTCTATTGCTTACTTCCCTGAATTATTTTGATCATCATTGAGTGTTTTGTAATGAGTTTAAAATGGGCATAATTGTTTAAGCATAGTAACAACTGATTCACCCCCATCTCTCAGTTGTCTAACATTGCGCGGGCCAAAAAAACCCTCAGAGCGCACAATGCACCAAATGCACGACTGTGTACGAAAAAAGTCATGCACTCTTGTGAATGATGCATTTATGGTTCTTGTCATCCCCCCAACCAATTATGGACCAGATCCCAACCTGATTTGACCTACATATTTGAGAGAAATTTGAATGGGGGCCTGGTCAAGGACCAAAGCGTGCCCTAAAAGGCCATTTGTTCACACCAAGAACCAATTACATTTTGCCTTAAAGAAATGCTATAAATAAGAGCCATAGGTGCACTAAGAAACCGATATATTCATAGTATTGTTATGTTGCCTCAATTCTCCCTTGAGAATTCTCTTTTCTCCTTGGAGTATTCAAGCATCATTGCAATAGGCCATTCCACTCACCTCTTGAGGGAATAGGTATTGATTGTCTTTACCATTTTCCATTTTTCTTCCATTGTAAGAAGATATCTCCATTAGGGAACTCAAGATCCCTCCCAAGGAGAAAGAGGGGACTCATAAGTCCTCATTTTTATCTATGTTGTTTTTCCTACTAATATAGTTATCCATTGGTAGCATTATCTTGTTCATTGGTTGATTTTTTATGGTTCTAAGTTTCTCATGAATTCTAACTTTTATTTTTTTTTTGTTTTAGTTTGTTTCTTTGCTTATTACATATATTTGGATTGTTTAACCCACTCACAAACTGTTGTCTTTTCTAGGAGGCCCAACTAGGCATGCAAGTGTTTTTGTTTTTCTCACCCAAGGGACAAGACCAACACAACAATGTGTTCTTGGAAAACACCCTCAAGAGAAATTTGACAAAGGAAAGACTCAGTGATCTTGATCTCCTTTAGAACTGATCCATAGTGACCTCATGGGCCATTTTCCGCATCCATCAATCAACAAAGAAAGGTATGTGCTCATTTTTTTTGATGATTTCTCACGCTTCACATGGATTTTGTTTCTCAGGCAAAAATTAGAGGTATTTCAACACCTCAAAGATTTCAAATCCCTTTTTGAGACACAGACAGGAAAGAAAATAAAAACTCTCTGAACTAATAACGGGGGAAATTATGTCAAGCATGAGATCCATAATATTTGTCATGAGGTAGGGATTCATTTGCAACACACGGTTCCCTATACTCCATAGAAAAATGGAGTTGTTGAGAAGAAAAATAGATCTCTAAATGAGGTGGCATCTTGCATGCTACATGCAAAGTCACTTCCATAGAGATTATGGGCCAAAGCACTTAATTGTGCAACCTACATAAAAAACATATCTCCCCATAGATATGTCAAGGATAATACCCCCTATGAGGCTTCGATCGACCTCAAACCAGAAGTGACCCATTTTCATATTTTTGGTTCACGTGCATGGGCCTGGATTCCCTCAGAAAAGAGGAAGATACTTGATCCACAAAGAATAGAATGTATCTTTTTTGGATACCTCAACAATGTGAAGGGATATAGACTTATTGATATTTCCTCGGACCAGATCATCATTGAGAAAAGTTTTCAATTCAAGGAAAGTGTCTCGCATGTACCTCAGTAGTCGCATGCAGACACCTTTGTTCTTCCACCTGTCATAGATAATGAGCATGGACATGCTAGCTCTTCTTCAGATGAGAGTTCTGATTCATAAGATTTAGATGATCCAGATATAGAGTCAATACATTTAGATACAAAGTCAGTGCATGCATATGTAGATGTAGAGCCAAAGTCGAGGCCCAAGTGGGCTCAGACTACTCTTCAGGATGTAGGGAATATTTTTGGGAATCCATTTGATACTAGGAGGAATCGATATGATTTCAAGGAGCCTCCTCTTGCACTCACTACCACTAAATTATTGCCACCTAGGAATATTTTCTTGGTTCATTCTTCAGATCCACAGTCTTATGGCAAGGCTACTAGAAATCCCTTCTAAGAATCCACCATGCAGGAGGAGTACAAATACCTCCTCGAGAACTAGACTTGGGATCTAGTTCCCCTTCCTTCTAGAAGGAAACTTGTTAGGTGCAGATGGGTCTATAGGAACAAGAGTGCAGTAGATGGACAGATTAGCAGATACAAATATAGTCTATTTGTCAAAGGATTTTAGCAGGTGCATGGTATTGACTATGATGATACCTTGGCTCGAGTAGCGAATATGGATTCTATACGTTTGGAAATTTCCATTTAGAAAGGTAAGGAAAGGGAAGTCCATCAGATGGACGTGAAGAATGCATTTCTTCATGGTGATATCTCTAACGAGATATATATGGAGTAGCCCCAGGGATTTATGCAGGATTCATATTTGGTCTATCAATTGAAGAAATATATTTATGGTCTCAAGCAGGCTCTGAGGGCATGGTATGCCAATATGGACAACTACCTGTTGTCACAAAACTTTGTACATTGTAAATCAGACATGCCTGTTTACATGCTCAGGACGGTTGATTCACTTCTACTCCTAGTTCTGTATGTTTATGATTTGTTGATCATCAGTTGCTTGACTTCAACGATTTCTATAGTCAAGAGGATTATGCATGACATGTTCTTGATGATGGAAATGGGTCCACCACATTTCTTCCTTGGACTCGAGAACATTCAGGATGCATCAGGCATCAAACTATCTAAAGCCAAGTATGCATGAGATCTCCTTGAGAGATTTCACATGAAATATTGCAAGTCTTCCCCGACTCCTTTCCTATCAGGAGTCAAACTTTAGGATGGTGGGTGTTAACACATAATATTGTATTATAATTTGAGATAATTTCCCAAAATACAATTTCTATAGGAGGGTTCCTATACTTTTGGACAACTTGACTTTAGGTTAGTTTTTCAGTGGTTTTGAGAAGGCGTTTGCATTACTTGATGATTTCATTGTGTAGAAGATGTCATAATATTTCCAACCATATATATTGCAGCCCAAAAATTCTCTAGGAAGGCCTCCAAACACCCTCTCAAATACCACACTGTGTTTCTGCTGAGAGCACACCGCACTTCTACAATGTTTGAGTGACTAACTTAAAACTTGGATTATGAACAAATGAGAAGGTATTTTTGAAAACTGGAGGAGGTTTTTGTTCATCACATACCAAATAAATAAAAAGTCTCTCAGTTTTGAAAAATGTGTTATGGTTAGAGAGATATTAGACACATAAAATGCACTATGGAATCACCTAGCAAGACACACAAAGGGAGCTATGGAATGTGCAGAACTGTTTTACAGTGGCACTACGAAATTTCTTTTAGCGGCTAATGTTTGGATATTCACCTTGTTTGGAGGTTGCCACCTGTCAAGGAAGGTTAGAAATGGTATCCTAAGATTTTTTTGGACATGAGAGACATGTTTTCCATCTCCATATCAATCAAGATGACGTGTTTCAATAGACATTTATCACAATAGGCAAGATCCTGAAAAATAGGAGTTTGTTAATTTTTTTTTGAATCTTTTGTAACAATACTCCTAAATGGAGGAGGATCCTATGAAAATCCCTGGTTTTGACCTCATTATGGTAGATATAGATCATTTACTATATATGGAAGTGGATTTTGAGAAGGAAAGGGTGGGAGTGATATGAAAAAGAGTGTTACTATTTTGTAAATTCTCAAACTTTGTATATCTGGATGGAGGATTCTTGTGTAGTCAAATATCAATTGGTGCTCCTATATTTTTCCATTATCTTTGTCTTATTTCTCTAATGGAATATTGATTGATAAAGGATTTATCAACATATTTGTTAGCAGAGTTATGCAGTGGATGATTTATTGTGTATTTTGTGAAGCATCTCTTCTTGGAGCAAATCTTTATTTATTGATTAGAAGGATCCTAATTAATGAAATTTCAGTCATATGAATGTTTGAATCAATCCTGATGTAAAATTGACTATTCATCTTGATGTTTTTTTGCATTTTCTTCTATTCATGTTTAAAATATGTGTTGGTTCGAGATTATGATAGACCTTTTTGTTGGAATATAGTCTTTGGCATTTCATGCATTAGATTAGGCTTTGAACCTTATCACTTTGATCCATTTTTTAATATATTCACTCATCCAACTCTAAACATTATGATGGGTATTGGGATTACACTTACAACATTCTGAGTGTGACTCTCATTGCTAACATTTTTGGTGTCATTGCTGGGGAAAGAAGTGTGAATCTAGCTTCCCTGGGAGAACGACATAGATCTAACTCTCGATGGTAGAAAAGAGAGGGATACAGAAAATTGATTGTAATCATCTACCTGAAGACTCCACAATCAGAGACTCCACTAGGGAGGATCATGTTTACAGAAAGATGAAGGAGAAGAATGGGATGACAAGATATCATCTTATGAGCTTTCTTCATGAACTTTTGTTGTTCTTTATCGGCTCATTTTTTCTTTTCCCTTCACATATAAAGAGGATCATCTTGTGCTTTGTTTATTCAGATGAGCATCAACCTTCTTTTATATATCCATCCTTGCTAGAAGAAAAATTTTAGTATGCTTGTGTTGTTGAGGTTGGTCCTGAAATTTCATTTCATCCTATTGAGAAGAACAAGGTTTATATCTCTATCCCTCCTAAACATGCTCAGCCTCATGACCATGAGAATGATAAAAGTGATTCAAATAATTCTTAGCTATCATTATCTTTAGTTATTATCAAGCCTTGCCATCAAATTTTTAACACTCATGTTCATCCCACCGCATTTCAAACTAGAATCGGGATAAATATGTTCAAGCCTTTAAAGCTTCCATATATCCTTCATCCATATCCTCTTGATTTCTGTGAGTACATTTGTTGGACAACTGAGAGGGGGGGCTGAATCAGTTGTTACCATTCTTAAACAATTATGCTTATTTTAAACTATTTATAGAGCACTCAATGACAATCACAATAGTGCAGGGAGGTAAGCAATAGAACATTCAACATCAATCACACACATGAAATATAGAAAGACAAATATTTCCTGAGGAAACCCATAAAGGTTAAAAACCTATTTTTCTTGATATGATAAGTAATCTTTATTTTCTGTACATTATCATTCTTATGAGAACCAACTCATTGTGAGGC